>VXBL01003979.1:39487-52685 GCA_013400195.1 Aramus guarauna
GTTTTTTTTTTTGGGGGGGGGGGGTGTTGTGGGGTTTTTTGTTTGTTGTTTTTGTGTGTGTGAGTTTTGTTAGGGTTTTTTTTTGTTTTTTCTTTTAGCATGGTTTACTGATGAAACAGGCCTAGGGAGTAAATGTGAATCTGCATATGTTTCATCATATTAGGGTGGTAGGTTTTAATGTTCCTGTATAAAATCAGTTGGTGTAATGGCTTTCTGTTGTCCAAGTAACTTAGTTTCATCTGATGTTTCAGACTTCTCTATGGTAATGATCCACAAAATTAGTGGAGACAACTTAGTCCTATTTTACCTGCTTATCTAGGTCTTGCACAATTTGAAGTTTAGAGCCCAACAGTCCAACTCTTTTTCTTGTTCAAGAAATGCCTGTCTCATTCTGTTCTATATATCTAAACTCTGTATCCCTAACTCGATCTTAATTCTTTCAAAATACTCTCCCTGCAACACCTTGTAAATACTATTTCAGACTTATCTCTGCTATAGAACCTATTTTTCTTTCTAAATATAAAATAATTAAAGGTACAAATGTCATTACATTCATTGCAGAATGTATATCTTGTTCTTTCAAAACACAGGCTAACATAAATTAGTTGGCTGTCCTGCATTCTTGGCATTGTCTTCCTATAGATCAGTTCAAGCCCTGTGCTCCAACATATTTCAAAATCTGGCAGAAGAGTTTTTGAAGGTTTGTCTAGAATACTGAAGTGAAACCAATGGTTAGTGATAGGATGGAACTATCTATACACAGTAAGGAAGAAATTCGTCTTTGTTCATGACAGCTCCTTCTCAGGTCATGGTCCAAGAAGTGAAAAAAACCACAAATTTACAAGCTGAAGGACCTAACTCTTCGGCTAGATCTACTATTTCAACAACAGATTCACAATTCTGCAGACATTTAAAAATATACAAATAAAATATGTCTAAAACATCACACACACATACATTGACATGCACATGTAACAACATTCATGCAGGTTTTTCATTTTCTGGTGAAATCTGGTTTGTCCTGGGACAAAAAAAAATAGGCTTTGAAAGCTGGGTTTTACATCACTGAGCAAGTGACCCCCAAGCTAATTCTTTCAGTCCTGTTGTTGCCCACAGCAGCGAACCATCTGGGATTCATGTTGGCTCCTTCCCTACCAATAACACAATTTCCCTCCAAAGAAGAACATAGAACACACAAATGAGTAGTAGACACTCACACCTCATTTTAAAGCAATAACTAAAGCGAGACATTGCTTTAAAATGCTCTAAAGAGAACTGGGTAAAAGTTGTCAAGACTCAACAAAAAGTAACGGATTGTGACCTGATGAAGTGAGCAGATTTACACAAGGCGTACAAGGACTTTTGTAAGCCAGTGGACCAGAAGTTCTCAGAATTTACTCAGGAATTTATATTTTTCAATAAGAATGGGGTGATTAGCTAGGTAGTAAATGCTGATAGAGAGAGGTGTTCTCCAACCTTAATGATTCTATGATTCTATATAAAGAGTGATTGAGGAAAACTATTACAACCAGATCCTGATCCTGCAGTAATGTGAAAATATGTTCCTTCTTAACCCTTATATCCTCTTCTACTGGGGTTTTTATGGTCTTTTTTTTTTTCCCCTCTTGCTTTTTAAATAACAACATTTCAGAATTCTAAAGATCTGCCCCATTACTGTCAGATATAAAGTTTTAAAACTTTGTAAAGTAATGCCTACTTTTGTAAAGCTATTAAAATTCTATTTAATAGAATACTGATAATGCATTAATTAGAAAATTTGTAATTTTGACACTATAAAGACAAACAATGGAAATGCACAATCAGAGTGCAGAAACTATAATCACTTAAACAGTGATAATTTTAATGTCTTTTGGAATGGAATTTATATTCCTCTTGCAAAGTCCAGTTTTATTATTACTGTTTAAATGATGTGTAATGAACATTCTCAATTATAATTTTTTTCCTCAAAAAAAAAAAAAAAGAAAACATTATTTTATGAAAGATTCCCCAGTCCCTTGGATCTTGTGAAATTACAAACTCTCCTCCTTTAACAACTGGTTATAATCTACTTACTTAAAAAATAATAAAATCAAAGGAAGATAAACCTAATCTTTCTTCCATCTTGCTTCTTGTAACGTTATTTGTCCATTATTTGAAACATGAAACACATATTTTTATAATTTGTGACAAAAAAAATTTACTGCTAAACAAGATATTTTGTTTTTTATAGGTGTATCAACTATGCTATACTTTTATGAAAGGTATTCCCAATAGCTGAAGAAATACTACTGAAAGAACATTTAAATAGGCAATCAGGACTTTTTTTTTTAAACAGTATATTAACACTGAAAAGAGCACTGTGGTCTCCTGACTTCTGCAACAGGATTTATACTGGAAGTTTGTAGACTAAGAGATAACATTATGAGCTGTGGAAACACAGTTCCTGCAGATTTAAAGAAGGGAGGACTCTGAACTCATGGTGAAGACTGTAATTAATGCCTCTTGATTTGCAGGTTGTTTTAACTATTGAAATGAAGACATAAGGCCAATTCAGTGCATCTCAGAACATAAGTAAACTTGAATTTCCACAACCAGTGAGTAAGAGAAATTGTTTTTTTCCTTATACTCAGACTTCAAATTTTCTTGAAAGAATCCGGTTACCTTAAGTAGAAGATAAGGGTTGCAGGAGAGAAGCGTCAAATTACAAGAAGAGGCACCAGGATGCCGGAAGGGGTATAGCTGATGGTGCGGTAGATGAGTCTCTCTCTTCACTAATTCCCAAAGCCATTATTTACTTTTGGCTACCTATGCATCCTTTCTAGATCCCTATTTCTTTAATTTGATGGGAGATTTATTTATTCATTTATCTATTTATTTATTCATTCATTCATTCATTCATTTATTTTCCTTTCTGAAACTGTCAATACTGCTGGTATCTTGGATCACAGCAGTATTTCTCCACATACTTTGCAAGTATCAGCACCCTGGGCTTTCCTCAGACTCCTCTTTTAAAATTTTTTTGTTTTTTTCACCTCTGAAGGAAACTTCTTTAAAGTTTTACAGGTTTTTTTTAACATTTGCACTTTTTTCTTTACTTTTTTTTTTTCCTTTTTTTTTTTTTTTTCCTTTTTCTTTAACAGCAATGTTTTCAAGTTCTGTGCTGGAGGATGTCTGAAGTAAACTGATAGCCTAGGTATGAAATTCTGGTAGGTGGTTACTGACCTGTTTTTACTAGTTTTATGTCATGTTTACTACTGTATTGACAAGTCAAGGTTTCACTATTTTTTTCTCTTAAAGGTATGTGGAAATCTTCTTTCTAGTATCAAATATGAATGTTCCATCTCAAGTGTAATCTGAAAATTTATTTTGTGATGAACAGTCTTTGATAGTATATATCAGAATTACCATTTAGCAAATCAGAGGACCAAAAATATTTGATGGGAAGTTGCCTTTAGTTGCTATAAAAGTACTGTTTCTAGTCTTATAATAAATAAATGCCGCAGATCAAGCCTGCTACTCTTTCAGTATTTTAAAAAGGAGATAATTAGGCTGCTTTCAGACACCGAATTTCATTACCCATCATGAATACCAGTGCCCATCAGCTCAGATAGGTACTCCCGTAACATGATTCCTCTCATTGCAGAATGACACTCCAAAATGGTCAGAGGGTTTTCATGAAGAATTACTTACTTGTTTCAATTGACAAGGAGGGATCACTAATTTATAAGTATAAATCTACATAAAATATGCATAAAACTGAGTGAGATAAATCCAACTTGTTTGTCTTATTACCCTGGAGAGATGAGAGGATTCCAAAGACAGTCTTCCTATATCCAAAGTTCCTGGAAGGTTTTGAGGTGACAGTAAACATCAGTATATTCTGAGGTAAATTCAGAAGCTCATTATATATTCCTGAGTTTATCAGAAGAGTGTTGCCTTGCTGCCCCATGTCTCTGAACGTCAGCCTGATCTAGTTTGTAGCAGTATCCGTAACCACTTGTGTTGTTTTAACTCAAAAACAACTCAGGCGATGCAGTTCTTTTCAGACAGCATGTGGTCTCTAAATAAGTAAGTACTTCTAGTTTTTTTTACAGTTCAGAATGCATACTGAACCTTCTCAAGATTCTTCAGTACTTCCCATGGTTTTGGCTACTGGTAGAGAAGCTGTATATTAGTAACAGCACCAGATTAGCAACTGCCAGTTTTATTGTTACTTAGGTTAACACGATATCTTGCAGCACATCAATTTTGCAGTTTCTTTAGATTTCTCATACTTTCCATCAACGGTCAGGGTGTTTTAGTCTTAGCACCATCTAATCTTACAGTAATAATAGTATCCAGTTTTGGAATATACTGATTTAGACAACATTTATAAAATAAAATACAGTGTTGATATTTCTGCAGCCACCTGCCCAGTCTTAGTTTCAGGGCACAGATGTGTAAACAATTACCTCACACTGAATAAGGGTGCCAATTTACAATATTACAGCTACTCCATAGTAATTACCATGTGCCTCTGTAAATAGGAAAAATAGGAGGTTTATTGTTTGCTTTCACTGAAAGAACAAGCAAGCTCTTTTTTACAATGGGAAAAAAGTATGTGTATGACTAGAAATAAGCTGTCTGTTCTGAGTCTTTCCTACCCCATAGCGATTTGTTTGAAGTTGTACCTTCTGCATATGTGTTGCTTGCATGTCTGAATAATTACCATGTACCTACAACAATCTGCATATTTTGCATATCCTGAGAGGGAAGGAGTCAGAATTTTCATTTTCCTGAATATAGTATTCTCTATAGAGAATTCTCTATAGTAGACACTCCAGGTGTCTGACATTAGTTCAGTCAAGCTTTAATTTTTTTGTATAAAATAGGACACTTCTAGAGGGAGCCAATGATAGCGAGGGTACTCATGGAATATCAACTTCTGGGAAGCCAGGCTACTATCTGTAAGTGTGGAAATTTGACACTAAAATGCTTGACTAGAAGCAGAAGGAACAAAGACTCTGAATCTGTCTTTTAACCCTACATGAGTTCTCTAATTGCTCAATTGTTTCTTTTTGACCATAAATTATTATACTTAAAAGGCCACTAATGTCAAGACATTAGTCATACACATGAGAATGTTGGGTTTCTTTTTTTTTTCAAATGGGAAAGCATGTTTTGTGAGAAAACTACCAATGATCCTAACAGTCAGATTGAGGAAATCAATGTTAATGCATGGAAGAATCTTTGCGGTTCAAAAGAAGAAAAGAAGTAGGAGAAGGAAAGGGAGAGGATGCTCAAGTGTTGAGCAGCACACGTATTGCAAAGGAAAAAAATGTTTAACAGTATATTCTAACCAAAATATATTATCCCAAATAAGGCATTGCTGTTTTTGACAAAAGTCCACAACCTTCTTACTTTGCAGCAATAAGTAGTTAACAATAGCAATAAATAGCTAGCAACAGCAATAATCCAGTAGCAAATAGATTCAACATAACCTGAATATACAAATCTGTTTTAACTGATTCCCATTGAATATAATCAGAGATATGCCCTAGAAGTCACCAACACAAGTTCTACTATATTTCTAGAAAAGACTTTTTTATTCTGTGTTCATTTAGAATAGTATTTGTCAGTTTAAAAAAAAAAAAGAAAAACCTGTTCTGGCATTCAAGTTTTATCTCTGTTCCAAGCATTACATGTAGCATCCTAAAATAAGATAGCAAAAGAAAGTTGGATTCATCCCCTAAATGTACCTTCTGCTCCATAAATCTCAACCCTAATCCCATTGTTGCCATGCTGTTTAAACAGCAAGGAAGAAGGATAGAGAGTGAATTTGAGCTAGGCTACCACCTTCTGCAGAAAGTCCATCATACTCTTAAATCTACAGTAACTATGTTCTTCCTTCATCTAAAGGTAGACCTTGGTTGGACACATTACCTGAAAGTACATGACCTTTGAATTTCAGAATGAGTCAGAAAAATAGTTATTTGATTCAAAATGAAACTCTTCCTGTTGCAGTTAGAATTTTAAGGGAAAACAAGACAAATCTACATGTAAAATAGAGCAGAAAAAGAATGAAGAAAAACTTTTATTTTTTATATCTACAACTTATCTGCCATGTCACTTGATAATAAAAAATGCAATAAATATTATTATATGCCTTGCTGATATTTGGCAGACTTGTAGCTATTTTGGACTATTCAAGGCCTTGTTTCTATCTTTTGATAGTAGGATCACAACACTGATACCAAAAGTAGTCATCATCAGCTCTAGCAGAGTGTAGGGAAAAAACCCAAGAGTGGGGGTCTATATTTTAAGATGATACACCAGCAAAATACTGTTATGTGTATGACATATAGTATAAAAATATTATAGACAAGGGAAATTGGGAACCAGAACAATCAATGAAAGTCAAAGGCAATACGTTTAAAACTGATAAAAGATGATTTTACTTGACATATAATTGACTAGTGTAATTCATTGCCACAAGAAAATACTGACATCAAGAGGAGTGCTGATACATACAGGAATCCTAGATAGAATGTAAGAAAATTCATAGTTATGCAGCAGAGGATAAAACAATTTAAAATTAATATATACCCAGAAGCTCTAAGATATAAATTAACCACAAGCTGAGAGCAGTTTGAAATATATTTTTCCCTTGTACAGGTTATTCCTTGTGTGGTTCAGAATTTTCTACATCTGTCTCTGATTTATCTGGTTGGTCCATCATCAGAGGCAGCATATTGGGTTAGCTGGGCAATGCAGTGTGGTAATACTGAGGCATTATGGACTCTTGACTTTCATTGACAGTTTAGTTGTTGTCTACTATGCTGTTCTTGAAATGTAAAATTAATTAGGATTGTATAGTATTTACATGACCTACGTTTCCAGAAAAGGTCATCAAAACAACATATTGAAAGTTAATCATAGAAATATACTCTATAAAAGTAAGATTTTTCTCAACACCATGTTCATACGTGCATTTCTAAGTAAGTTTCCACCACTTTATTTAAAATCAGCTAAGAAATCATGGAAAAAGTAAGAAAAAGAAAAAAAAAAAAAGGTTATCTTTGATAGAGGAGAACAGTAACAGAGAAGAAACATGAGGCTACTATGCCTTCTATTCCACCTGCAGGCGTTGGCAGCAATAAAAGCTGCTCCACACCGAACCAAACTTTCTAAGCTGTCAAGATAGTTCTTGATGTGTAGTGTTTTGCCAACTCTTTACTGCACACAAGGGTCTTCAAACATTACAGACCATATAGATACCTTTCTGTGTTTGCTTATACTGCAGACAATGATGGTGTGAGAAGACTGAAACCCTGGGAGCATATGCTTCATGTCTCACATGGAAATACCAACCACTAGGGTTCCCCTTAACTATCATTTTTCAAGCTGCATAATTTTGTGGTTGAGGTAGCAACAAAATGCTAATGTTTAACTTTTTAATTAGACTGTAGAGATAAATACAATCTGTTGCACTATGAAAAAAAATCTAGATTTTTACTGTTAAACTAAATTACATGTTATTCTCTGTTTGGTGTCATCTATTTAATCCTCCTATAAAGAAAACAAATTCTTTAAACACACAAAAAGAAAGTGAAGATTAGCATTCTCTAATGAGGAGTTTTGCTACATCCTCTTCCTCCACCTTCATTTTCTAGTGTCACTATTAATGGGCTACAGAAAAATAATTTCATTTTGATTTTTCAGAAGCAAGAGCTTACTTGCTCAGAAACTACACTTCCACCTTTTGAATCTGACAGCCTATCTACTAAGGCCCTAATTAAATTTGAGGATATCTGTTCTATGCTTAGTGCATAATTTACATCACAGACACAACATATCTAACATTTTGGCTTGGTTTGCCTCTTTTGATCAGGAAAGTCTCAGAGCTGAGATTTCATAAACAGAGAATTATAACTTTTCCCTCAAGAGGGGGCCCTGTATGTTCAGGAAAGGGTCATGGGAAGAATGAAACAACCTACTTCTGGTTTGACTGAACGGAAATTAGTAACTTACAGTGCTGCTGCTGTTGTAGCATTTTGTAGAAAAGTATGGAGCAGTTTGACCGAGAGACGCCTCAAAACCTTTACGTAAAGCTCCATTTAATGCCATTCAGGGTATTTTAAGACCCACTACTTTTTCAAAATAATTAAATGTAAATTCAAGACTGAGGAACATTAAACCAAGGTATCTCCAAAGTCCTCTGGCAGACATTCACACTCTATTGAACAAGCTTTCTTATACATATCAAGTCATTTACATATATTTAAAGAGGCTGTAGTCAAATGGATGAAAAAAGTCATGCAAAGCTATGACTTATTGACAGCAGTGGTACTGTTCTCTTGTTCTTGAATTTCTCACTTGAAAACACAAAAAATCAAGTGATTTTCTTCTGCAAGTCCCTATATGAACTTCATTTTGACCTGTGCTGGTGGTAGTAGGCAGATACTCCATATTATTTTTGAAAGATGCCCTGTGACATTCAGTACAGTATTAAAAAGACCTCCCACTCTCCAAGCTGCTTACAGAGAAGTAACCCTTCAACCCCTACAGAGAAGTTCAGTAAACCAACTGGATGATAGCTGAGATACACACTTGCTGCTGAAGTGAAGTTCCTCACAGTGTGACCCAGTATCCTTTGGTTGAGAATCCTTCTGAGAGAATAACAAATTAATTTTTCTGTAAAGAAACAAGACTTAGAATAACTTTAAAGCCTTTATAAAGTTACAAGTGGAAAATAAATTTATCAGCCTTGTATGGAGTTACCAGTACAACTCATGTATATTTACTCACATATTTTTTCAAATTAAACAAATATTAGAAGAGCAATAAATATGGACTTCTTGGCTTCATATAATAGCAGCAGTTAGTTAGCTTAGTGATGTCCTTTATGAGACGAAGGGCATCAGACTGTGGGGCATTTAGTATATCACCACGTCAAAAGAGCATTGATGGTATTCAACAGAGTTCCATAGGCTTCTATAAACTGTGTTACTACAGTTTCTAAGAAAATTACTTACTGTCTCCTCTAGGAGGAGGGGTGATTTTAAACCTTACCTGGTCCATTTGGTGGAACCACTTAACAAAAGACTATGCTAGTAACATACACATGCAATCGATGAGGTTAGTACAGAGTTAAATTCTGAGCCATACTCAAAAAGATACTGAAGTGTTTGGATCTGTTGGAAACAGGATCTCCACGGCTATTTAAGGAAACTTGACAGTAGTGCTACTTTTGCTCCTAAGTTCAATTTTTTCAAGTTCTATCTGAAGAAATTGTACATCAAATAGAGTAGATTGAATCAATAACATGTGTCCAGGTTTATTTATTTGATATCCTAAAGTAAATGAAGTACTCCAGTGTTCAAGTCACCACGAAGTTCCTATACCTGAAGGAAATAAAATCTGTAAAAAATATAACAAAGCTATATGTTCCTACCTTTTGGGCCTGAATATTTTATTTCATTAAAAAAAGGTAAAACACCGGTAATTGCAAAACTAAAGATTCAAAAGTAATGATTTTTTTTTTTTTAACTAAGAAAGTTTTATTAAATAATATTAAAATTTAAAGTTTGGGCATTTTTTGCCTTTTTTGTTCCTAATCTATCTGTTGTTAATAGCTGCAGGGAAGAGGTGGGCTGGGGAGAAGGAGGCAGAAAATGAAATAGCATCCTCAGAGATTGCTTAAGGATTCCCCATTATTTCTACAGCTATGTAGAAAGGAAACTTGCTTAAGAAAATCTGTTTTGCTACCCCATATATCTATATGTAGCATAAACATAAAATGCCCATGCATGTAGGCATAAGACAAAAGCAAAGAATATTCAGAGTTTGCTTAATTTTTCTTTCTTATTTCAGCTGAGCTTTTTATATGCAATTTTGGAAACTACTGGAATGTTAATTATTAGTTAACATTGAAATATCTGTTGTTATGTATCAGATTTATCCCCTGGGTCCTCCTAAAGCTAGAACTGCATGAGGAAAGATTTAGCTGAATGTGCCCAGAAAGACAGGATTTACTTTCAACAACTGCAGTGCCAGAAAACTTCCAGTAGGGAAGAGAGAAAGAAAAAAATGCAAGAAAGCCACAGATCAAAAAGATAATCTTACTTCCCAAAAGAAAATGGGATCTTTAAGCTCTAGGGTGTTGCAAATACCCAGGGGTTGATATATGGCAGTCTTTACTGCCACAGGTTTGCCTGTATTCTGTGAGCAGGTGAGAATGGAATTGTTAAGAGGTGAGATAACAGTTCTGTATCTATAACACATTCATCTTGAAGTACAGTAATATATTATGTTGTTATGTATGGCTTTAAGGGCTCCCCAGACTCTGCGATATTGTCTCACAAACGAGATATGTGCTGCACAGAGTACGATTTCCTTCTGTGAACTTTCTCCTCTGCAAGAAAAAGGAATAAAGTCGTTTTATGACGTGAGTAATAGAGGATTTGGTCCCTACTTCTGAAACTGGCAGCACTTCTTCTGTTCATTTGGGTAGATGGAAAGGTATAAGACAAGTAGGGCTAGTTATATTCTTTATCCTCTATTGTTTCCTCTGGACAAGAGTCTCTATAGATTTGGGCCATTTTTCTATATTTAAGTACTAATACCATAGAACAACCCAAAGAGGCAAGGGGAGAGACCTGAAGCCTTGCTTCCCCCCTCAAGCAATTAATTCCAGCTCCCAGTGGAAGACCGAATGGAGATTTTTCATTTTCAGTTAAATTCCTTTTGGCCATCTTCCATAGAGGTCATTCAGGTCCACAATAAGAATGTTTAGGTGAGGTGGGTGTTTATATAATTTATTACAAATTGAATGTATTAGACCATGATCTTTATGGAAAAGTGTCAAAAAAACCTAACCCCATAGCATACAACTCTTTGAAAATTGTTTCTCCTATGTACCTGGCATACACAAAAAATAAGCCAAAAATAAAGACTAAACAGAGATAAAATTTTCTCAATATCACCTAGGTTTTTAATTTATTTGCCAACATACCTAATACATTGGTGAAAAAACCTTTGTCTCAGTTATACCCATCCACTCTTCTTCTCTTTATACTATTCCTTTTGGAGAAAAATCATCTCTTTAAACCTTAAGTTCTTCAGCATCATATAAATAATGCTTTCATATTAATAATCCTATAAGAGCACAAACATATATTGATTCTCAACTTTTTTTCATTCCTTCCTGAGTGTAGAAATTTCATGATCTCACAGTGGATGTTAGGACAAGTAAACATATTTATCACTTCAGAAAATCCAAACAGACAAATAAGAATCCTTCCAACAGAATAAAATTCAGTTGCAACTATGCTGTATGTTTTCTGGGCAAAGAAAATTTTTGTTGAAATTAAGCAGGCTGCAAATTACTTTTATTTTATTTTTCTTTCAGTCTTACTGTAATCATTCTTGAGTGCTACTCAAAATGTTACTGAGAAAGTATTACAAGACTAGAGATATAGATTTAAATGTAGGAATCTTCCATCAACTTGCTTTAAAATTTCTCCTTATAAAAGCTGGAATAATATATATAGATATTTATTTATGAAACTACACAGCATAAAATATATACACTAACCATTCAATATGTTGTCTAATTGAGATTTCAAAATAAGCTCCCAGGATTTTCAAGCTAACCATCATTTCAGTGATTATATTTCTCCTCTCTGTGTAGTCTTTCTGTTTTCCTTTTTTACACATTTGAATGCATGTTTGGAGCAGGAAGAGATCTTTTTTCCTACTTGTTTTTACAATACACAAAACAATGGAGAACTGGTCCTCCACTAGGGTATTAGATAATAGATTGCTGCAAATAGCAGCAATATCATAAAACCAGCAATAATAAAACCAATATTTATATCTGATTCTGAGTTATGATAAAGTAAAGAATAGTGAATAAGGAATGATCCAACAATTGATGACTACCTCTATGCTAATGAGCCACATTATTTTGTCAAAAGGATTTTGCCAAGCAGAAATAATATGTGACTTGTGAATAAAATCCCTAAAAATATAAATCTGGAATTAGTCCATTCTTTATAGTGTACAGATCTTTGAGCTGATGATATTTTGGGATGAAGTGGAAATGAGGTAAATCATCCTATGAAGATGGCACAGCTATTGTCATTCTGGCTGTTTCCCCACTTATTTTGCACAGTGAATAGCTTTTGGGAAAGAAGAAATTGAGCAACAAAAACATTTCCAAACAATTATGTCCCACCATTTTGTTGATTATCTGCATGGCATCAGGGAGGAAGAATAAGACACTGATAGTTTGTTCGCAGAGATGCTACCGAGTTCAGAGCAGGAAAAAATGGACAGAGTTTACACTCAAATGGGCAGGCAATGAAGTCTCCTAAGACAGTGACTTCTGGCACAAGGAGGAAGTGTTTTTCATTACCTACAGATGTGCCCTTACAGAATAGGCAGAAAGCCTTGGTAATAGACATGAACAAGTTCCCTCTCAGAAAGAATTTGGGCCAGCTGAGCCTGATCCATGTGTCAAAAACAAGAGAAAGCCATGGACGACTTTGTTTGGAGACTGGGACATTAAGACACCCATCTGCTGACCAGATGTACTGCCTGGTGATGTTGGTTGGATGGTTAATTCAAAAATGTTGAAAAACAGAGGACTGAGGCAAATCCAGTCCTTGGACTGTCATCTCCTCCTGCTCATCCACATGGGCACCAATGATATATTGCCAAGGGAGACCTTAAATGCATCAAGATTGACTGTAAGGCTCAGGGAAATGTGTCCCAAGTGATGTGTCCTGAGAAAGAGGAAGTCAGCCAAAAACACCAAGAGGCCACCATGGATGAACAAGGAGCTCCTGGGCAAGGTCAAACAAAAAAAAGGAAGCCTACAGAGGGTGGAAGCAGGGACAGGTGGCCTGGAAGGAGTATAGAAAAACTGTCCAAGAGGCCAGGGATCAGGTTAGGGAAGCCAAAGCCCTGGTAGAATTAAATTTAGCCAGGGAAGTTAAGGACAACAAGAAACGTTTCTATGGGTATATTAGTGATAAAAGGAGGATGAGGGAAAATGTAGGCCCCCTCCAGAATTAAATGGGCAACTTGGTTACCCGGGATATAGAGAAGGCTGAGGTACTCAATGACTTCTTTGCCTCAGTCTTCACTGACAAGTGTTTGAGCCACACCGCCCAGGTCACAGAAAGCAAAGGCAGGGACTGGGAGAATGAAGTAC
>VXBL01003979.1:53699-85793 GCA_013400195.1 Aramus guarauna
TGGAACTAAATGATGTTTGAGGTCCCTTCCAACCCAAACCATTCTATGATTCTATGATTCTATGAAATAAGGTGAAGAGCATGGGGGTCCACGTGATATCATCCTCAATTGTGCTACTGGGGGAAGAGTAGGAATGGACACATACAGATGGTGAGTACCTGGCTGTCCAGGGATTGTCACATGCAGAACTTTGACCATGGGACCAGTTTTGAGGAAGAAGGGACAGGGACCATATGACAAAGCAGGACAAGATCATCATTCCCATCCGACTTTCTAACATCCTAAAGAGAGCTTAAAAACAGATTTATCAGGAAAGCATGATGAGAAATGGACCAAAGTGTGGGAAGAACAGACATGCTGGAAGGATATAGCAAGGTTTTGGTAGCAGGAGGGACTGCAGGGATATTTTTTGTGAGAAGGCACCAGAAGCTTCCCCCATGTCAGACAGAGCCAATGCCAGCTGGCTCCAAGACCCACCACTGCCCAAAGCTGAGACAATCAGTGATGTTAGTAGCACCTTTGTGATAACATTTAAGAAAGGCTAAAAATGCTGCACAACAGCAGCTGGGAGAGAGGAGTGACAATATGTGTCACAGAGAAACAACTACGTAGACACCAAAGCTGGTGAAGAAGGAGGGGGAGGTGCCCTGAAGCCCACAGAGGTCCACAGTGGAGCAGATACGCACCTGCAGCCCATGAAGCACCCCACGCCAGGTGGATACCTGAAGAATGCTGTGACCCTGTGGGAAGCCCATGCTGGAGCAAGCTTCTGGCAGGATGTGTGGACCCATGGAGAGAGGAGCGCACACTGGAGCAGGTTTGCTAGCAGGACTTGTGACCCTGTGGGGGACTCATGCTGGAGCAGTCTGCTCCTGAAGGTCTCCACCCTGTGGAAGGGACCCACACTGGAGTAGTTCATAAAGAACTGCAATCTGCCTACTGCAGAAGGCAAATGTAAATTTGGGTGATTGATGTACTTGCTGAACACTTTTAAACCTATAGCTTTGGAGATCTTGGAAAGCTTCCTCTAAAATGTGTACTTTCCAATCATTTGAAACACCTTTTAATAAAAGGCCTACCTTAGTAATTGCAGGACCACATTAATACTATTTTTTAAATAAGGAAATAATATATGTGCTTTACATAAGATTACTTTATATCCTAATGCAGCAAGAACATATGAAATGTGAATAAATTATTCTACTTGTTCTTAGAGCAAGATCCAATCTCATTTGTTAAGACAGACTAATAAAGGAAATTCCATTTACATTCTAAAGGTTTCTGAGCCTCCTGCAAAACTGAACAATTTTATTCCCTGCAGTTTTCACTGGAATCACAGTATATGGATTCTGCAGGAACTTACAGGACCAGACAACTTGTAAATTCTGAAATAATTAATTTTGATAGTTAAATGTTATGGAAACATTTCAATAGACAAAATATATTGAATCTGAAGCACAGTTCAAGTGTAATTCTTTAACTGGCTATTAATAGTAACTTCATGAAGTTCAGGATTAAAGATGGTAAGGCTGCTAATTGACAACAAAATATTTCATATGTACAAGCTGAGGTCGTGACTTCTAGAAATAAAACCTGAGAATGAAGAAGAAAATGGAATGGAGCAAGTTGTCTGCTTTCTATTCAGTTTAGCAAGCCTAATGTAGATGAAAACTCCATTCAGTCTTGCTACAATATTAAGATTAAAGCCTTGTGGTAAAATAAGGTACTTTCTGTCATGGCTTATGCATTTAAAATTTGACATTTATAAGAAGAAAGTAGAAAATAAGATGAAAAAAATATGTTAGGTGATGAACTACGTAGCTTAGTAGACACCTTGAATAGCCAGGGACAGAAAGGAATTTTGAAAAGACTTGTAGAAGACAGACATTAAAGGCTAATTTTCAAAGCACTTATACTATTAATGTGAGCTTTTGCCTCCACAATTATAGAGCACAATTGCTGTTGAAGGTCATCTCCCATTTGCAGAGGAAAGTATAGACTGGGAACATTGTGTCTTCTGGGTTGCTCAATGTATGTTTTCTTCACTGTGCTTGTCTTTGAACTTGTAAGCAACTTCAGTCAGAAAGGTCTTTCATTTTTCATTTACGTAATACGAGTATTTTGAGGTTCATAGAGAATAATAAACAGGAACAATACATTAAAGTTCATCCAGAAAGTTATATTTGGCACTTTGTATCTCATAGACAAGGTTGCTTGAATGAGGAATGTTAAGCAAGAAAAAAAAAATGTGGAAGTACTCTTTTTGCCATCCTCCATTCCAGTAAACAGTTTTGCACGTGGTTAATTTTATCCATGAGGCTAGTCAACCCAGGTCTAGAGGATATATTGACCACTAATTCTAGTGATATTATCTGCATATGTCACAGTTAAGCATCATTATATTAGCTGATCTGGGACTTACAGTATTGTCTGGCTACTATGCATTACATCATGTTACCTAGGAATCAAAACATGAGGCTAAACTCATAAATATATACATATAAGTATGTGTTATCAAGAAATCAGATAATTCTTTTAGTATGGCTTCATATGAACAAAACAATGAAACTTCAGTTATGACTGAAATTGTTTAGGTATGATTAAAATTTGAATATTCATAAGACTATAGTAAGTTTGATTTATACTATTAAAAGAACTTTTCAGATTTAAGAGACTATTGCTCAGTAGATCTTTAGTAATCTAAACTTGGAGGTTTATCCTATATATCTCAAACTCTAGATGCCCTGATTTCCTGTAAAATTGTTCTGCACCTCTTCATAGCATTCCATATTATTTATACATTGAATTAGCTTTCATTTGGTCTTCAGCAGTTCTGAATAACTTTGTACACATAAATAAACAAAGCTTACCTGCTACATTAATGCCTTAATACTAAATGTGTGCCAAAAAATCTGAAAAATTTTCAGCACATTTGTTGAAAACACTCTTTATTCCATCTATGTTGAGAAAAAAAGCAAAAGCTTATTCTGCTTCCCTTAGTTGCTCAAAATCCTCTGTTGTTCGAAAGGCTGACTGTCATGTCTAGTTCACTTGAACTAAGAAGTATCTTTGTTTCAGCATCACTTCATTTACAGTTTAGATACAGGGCTCCAATTTGTTTCTTTTGCTACATTCTTTTTCTTCCTTCTTTTACTGCTTTCATTTTCTCCACCTTTTTTTGTGAAGTCCTGTTCCTGGAGAGACAGAGCAGATCAAACCAGAAGGCAGGATATGAGATGCACAGCGGGAACATATTCTTTTATACAAACCTGATTCCAAAAGACAGACAAAGATACAATATATAAGTATTTATTTAGATCTCAGATCCTTTTTTTAAATCTTTTATCAAAGAATGATTTTTTTCAGTGACCTATCTCTTAGCCAAATTATTACCAGGATGCAGAAAGACACTCAACAGACATTTTAAGGCAGTATTTTCAGGAAAAAAATACTTGAAACTGGGAAAGGGTTGGGGTTTAGTGGGGTATTTTATAATTATTTATTTTATTTTTCTATTCTGAATAAATTGCAACATAATTTTTTCATTGGATAGAAGTAAGTTGAATATTACAACTGAAACTTGCTATGAAAATTTTGGTATTATTTTATGTAACCATTCGTCATATGTAAAAGTTAGTTGTAAGATTTTAAGAGCAAGGATGGTAATTTATTATACGCTTGCACAGTTAAAGCTATTTAAATAGAAAAGGTAACCAGTCATAGGAACTATAACAACTTCTTGATATATACATAAGTAACATTAAAATCTCATTTTACTCTTGCGATCTGCAAAAACACTGTTTTAAAATTACAAAATCTGAAATTAAATAAAAGGAATGAAAAGAGTAGACTGATTACACACTCTTTTTTATTATCATCTCACCACAATCTTTGCAAGGTGCTTTAGAAGACGAGAGTGGCAAGTTCTGACACCCTAATTCTGTAGGACATTTAAATGTGTGTGTGAATTTAAACACAAAAATGACTGCATTGATTCAAGTGGTACTACCTGTGAAATGTAATGTTAGACATGCATTAGAAATATTTTAAATAACTTGCCTCAGGCTTTGGGTGTGTAGTTTAGGTATGCACATGGGTGAATATTGGGAAGGGTCAGAACTTTAATTTCATAGATGTTTATGCTGTTTTCTATGCATGGCTACAAAAATGTAAGAACATAAATGTTAAACAATCTTGTGGTTATAAAATACCTCTTTTGAAAAACAATGACCAGGTTTATAAGTTAATTCTATAAAGAGGCAATTAATGTTCAGTATTACACAGCTTTGTGTATTGCAATCACATCAGTGCAGGCTGTAATTATATAATTATCAGCTGTGAGAAAATGATTGATTATGTTCATAATTATGAAATTTGTCATAAGTACAGTAATAAAATGGGTTCACAGCAAGATTTATTTTTCTCCATTTTTGAAAAATAAAAAATAAAAAATAAATGTTTTGCAAGTAATGGGTGGAAGTAAACATTTGATCCTTCAGTATGTCAATATCTGACTGTAAATCAACAACATTTTAATCTTATCTTGTGGGGATTTACAATACTTGAAGGGTTACAGTTTGAGGCATAGGCAAATAAGTCAAATGCCATAACTGATGATACAAGAAAAATGTTGAACAAAATATAAATCTAGTATGTGTCTGATAACTTAATTTCACTACCTATTAAACCAGCTAGGTTGTAATTTCCTGATGCAGAATTTAAATTAAATCTATGAATGGGTAAACCTGAGAAATCAAAGGACTTAACCATTATCCTGCATTTTTTGTGTTCTTGATTAAACTGCTGTTGAAATCAGTAGCACTGTATATAGAGTACAGGAGTTCAAACACCTAAAACCAGCTGCAAGAAGAGGAAAAGGAAATATAACTTTTCCTGCAGCTTTTGTATCTGAACATGGCTAGAAAGCATAAGGGAAGGTGATAGAAGAATGAGTACATTGAAAACTAATTGCAAAGGTGAAGAACACAATTATCACTATCACAATTTGCTGGTGCCAAAATATGGTTAAGATCTTTATAATACTGACAAAAAATTATCAAACTCAAAATCTCATGGTAGTCCTATCTTAATGATTTCAAATATCTTAAAAAGTGAGAAAAATAACAGAAAAAGCACAGTTCTGTTTCCATTCTGATGGTTAGAAATTAGAAAGACTTAATTCAGAAGAGCATCTTTGTTCAGAAGAGCATATGAATAATGTCTTTTTTCAAAATCTAAATCTGGAATGCTCATGAAGATCTGTGTGAGGCTAATACTGTGTAAACACATTAAGGACAGACAGTCTTTTTGGCTTAATGAGTACATTTTAAATTTAACAGTTTAAATTACAATAATTTACACATGTATAATGTTCTGTTTAGAAACAGCATCCCAGATGATGCTGCCAATAACAAATTAGATACAACACATCCAACAGAAGAATATGTGTCATAGAAGCCACTCTCAGTAACATTGATTCATTCTGACACAAAAATGATCACCAGACCTCTCTTTGTTTCATTCACAAGGTTAATGTTAGCACAATGTATAAAGACCAGAAAATGGGCCCACAGACAGGCAAAGGATTGTGTACACCATTCAATTTCTAGGCCAGCAACAGGAATGATTCTGACCCAGACAGGAAGCATCCTCCCTAAGAATGCCTGAGCAGAGTTTGAAATTATTAAAGATCAGGGGAAATGTCCTATAAACAAAAATTAGCTTGCTTTCAGGGAAAAAAAAGTCATATGTTTGTGGGTTGTGCTATGTCACTTGCCCGCAGGGTCAGATGGCAAACCTTAATCCTTAATCCTGAAAGGGCACCTGCTGAGAAGGGATTGGATCAAATTGTCCAGTACTAAGGGTGCTCCAGAAAGTAGGGTAAATCAGTACGTCTGTACTCTAGAAATCTAGAAATAGCTTATCCTTTTTGATCTTAATTAGCCAACGATAAACAAAGAAAAGAGCATCAACCAGCTCATCAACAGTGCTGTTTTGATGGTACACACAATAAAGAATTAAAGCTGGCCATGTCAGTTGGTGGTGGTGTCAGTTATATGAACTCAGGAGAAAGACTCCAGTGTCGTCATACTGTAATTCTTATTCACATTGCAGACTAATGTAGCAATTCAATTCTAATTATTTGTGTCCTGTGACTAAGGGCTAGAAAATTAATTCCTGACCACCTAGTGCATATCACCATACAATGAATAAGCAAGCAAAATGATTAAGGGGACCATATATTTCTCACTCTTGTCCTACCAGGCTTCCTATTACATCTTTTTATACTTTACAATTTCCTAACTTCTGGGATTATGCTTTAACCTGCAGAAAAATACTCTGTGATATGGAACAGAACCAATCACCAGCCAGTCAGAAAGGAAGTCACTAATATTCCGCAAATGAGTTTAGGTCACACCATCATAATTTCTTTTCTCTGTGTATCATTTAGTGCCTTTTCTTTCTTGGAAGGAAATAATTTTCTCTATGTGATGTGAGGGTGATCAGAAAAACCTGGGATTTTGCTCATAAATCTCTCATAATATCCTCTACAAATTTTTGTATAAGCAGCAATTAAATGTCCTAATAGCACACTACTCTGAGATTAAATGAACTGTTCCTTAATAGCCATCCAGTTTTTGCAATAAATTATCTCCCAGAATTGAAAACTAATCAATTTTACTATTATACTTTTGTTTGATTTTTTTTTCTCTTCTTCAGAGTGCCAAAGCAATTATAGGTATAAAGGATAATTGCATATGCCAAACATTTTTCTTTCCATTTTAAAATTTATATTACATATGCTTTCATCTCAGCCATACAGCACACTGGAACAAATTGCTGAGTACCAGTAGCTGGAGCAAGATCCCTGGCCAGAGGTGCCTGTTTGTTCATGGAGCAGCACCCGGAGTGAGTGTGCGTGTGAGTGTGGAAGTATTAGCAAACACCTAGCTGGGCAAGCTGGCAAGTAGATGATGTGGCCTGTGAGACACGGGGCAGGAGGAAGTGTCTCCAAGGGTGAGAACATGGGAGGGGCTGGCTTTGAGGGACCAGGGTAGTACCAGTCAGTTCTCTGTGTGTGTCCAAGACAGTTTGGAGCAGAACTGGAGAGGTGCTGTGGCCCTGAGGCTTGCATGACTAGGTGCCGGCAACTGGGGAGACTGGCATTCAGGGGCAGGCACTGGGCACAACCGAGTGTCTGAGTGAAAGTGCTGGAGGGATCCACATAGTACATATGTGTGTATATATATATTTCCCACTAACAGATCTTCATCCTGACCAGTCAGAGAAAGTAGAAGGTGAGGTCCTTGCGCAGTTTGTGTCTGTGAGTGCTTTGTCTGCCTCTGTTGATCTATGTCACCAGCTGTGTCTATATGTATATAAAATTATACATTTTACATTATACATTCTGCCTGTGCCCATGCCCACTGGGAATACATGTTCAGCCTCATCACTAGCTGGACTAGTTTTCTCTTTGTATTCCAGATCTGTATCTTACTTCCTAATTCTGTTACAAATACAACTCTACGAACATGAACATCCTTTGGTTGGAGAAAGTGGTAAGAAACAAAAATACTCTAGTTTGAGACACTCTTTCTGTTCTGTAAAGATGATTCTGGATTGACTTGTACCTCATTATGCTCATTTTAGGTTCTTAGTAATTTTCATTATTTGTGATTTGGGGGACACTGGAAAAATGCAAAGATAACTATATAGTTATGCATAGTATATGTAGACTATATGCTATATAAGACCATGTGGTAACTTAATATGGTGAGAACAAGATTGTGATTATACTGCAGACGTTTTACTTCAAAATGCATGTGGTGAGTTGACTTTGACTGGCTGCCAGATGCCCACCCAGCTTCATGCCCCCTTCTCAACGGGAGGGGACGAAATAAGATAAAAAACCTAGTGGGTTGAGATAAAGACAGGGAAATCACTTATCAATTACCATCACAGGCAAACAGACTTGACTGGGAAAATTATTTTATTGCTTCTCTAAGAAAGTGTAAATAAGAATAAAAACCAAAGGAATTCAGATATTCAGATGCATGGGGCAGGCCCTGGCCTCTTCTTAGAGAGGCCAACCCTGCAGTCCTCACCCCCACAAAGCCTTGCCATATAAACCCAATCCAGTGGAGCAACAGGGCAATTACTCCTTTTCCCTATGCTCTCAAGGTAGAGATGATCCCTGAAGGCAACAACTGATGTATTTTTTCTAGCGTCGAGTGTGCTGCCTATAGATATCTCTGTTGAGGGGACTTGGGCTTTTTCTTTCTTGCTCATCGACACTTCCACCCACCCTTTTCTATGTCCTTTATCTCTGTTTTCAGAGCTAGAGTTTGGCTGGTTAGAGAAAAGACACAAATCTGTTGAACACATGTATACTGACAACTATCCCTTTGTGAAGTGGCATCTCTCCTTGCCTCTCCTCCATGCATAGCAGACAGGTATATAATTCTGTCCGAGAACAACTATTTCTGTTCCAATGGAAAAAAAGGAAATAGTTTTTTGCATCCACAGATAAGTTTTTTCAGAAACTTGTCACAAGTTTTTGCAAATCAGGAAAGAAAAAGACATTTTATTTATCACCTGCTGAATATTTATCTAAATCTTTCTGAGATGCTAGAATTTCATCATACCCTGTCTTGTATCTAGAAGATGACTAAACATGTTCATATATTGGTACATAGAACTACAGAATGTGGTATGTCTTTCCTTTGCATGTTATACATTTCCCACCACAAAGTGTATCTGTAACAATTATATATATATATCTCAAGACCTAGACCAATTAAGCAGATTTTCACTTAAATTAGATAATCCTTGTAATTTACACACACTTCAAAAGAAGACATCACTACAGTATGCATCAGGGGCTTTCACTGTCCTTCATCTGAATAATACCTTCATAATGAACTTTCAAGCTACTCGCAATTTTATATTTTTATATCTGTAAATGATTAACAGAATAATTTTCATAAAACAATATTTTTAATTAATGTAAAATTATTTAAATGCATATGAATGGCAAGCAGAAAGCTGAAAGCCAACACATTCAAATGAGATTGGTTGCTAGAGGATGTTTTTAAATATAGATTCAAAATGCTAATGTCTTCATGAAGAATATTGCTGTAGGTCAAACAAAGTAAAAATGAAGCAATGCCTTTTTTTTAAATAGAAATCATAAAAAAAAATAATCTGTGAATGGTTAAGTCATCATTGCTATTAGGTAGCTTCATTACTGTTTTTTTTCTTGACATAGAAAGACTGGTGACTTCTGTTTTCTACCTCTGTTGCTTCTTTCAAGGGAGAAAAGCAAAATTATACAGTGCATAATTAATGAAGTTAAATTGAGCAGAACTATTTATTTTACAAATATTGGTTTTATAAAGTGACAATTAGTAAATGCTAAATAAGACAAAGATGGTTTGATTTGAAATTGCTATCTGTAAAGTATGCTTATTTATAATCAAATTTAATGGTTGCTGTAAATGTTAATTTTGCTAATTCAGCTTGGAGATAAAGTTTAGTAACCAACTCCACATTAATTAATTTACTAAGGATTAGCAAGAGGAGTGTTGAGAATACTTGAAAGGGATTTTCATGTGAAAGTAAGAATACAAATCAAAAGAAATCAGACATCCAGATGCAATTCTAGTTTCAGCTAATGTTCCTTACAGACTAAAAATCATCTGAATAAATAAAGTAAAATAATCAAATAAAATAATTCTTCTACTTTTTTAAAATCAATGAGGCTGAATTAGTTTTTCTAACTAATTTTGAAAAACATTCCTACAGATAACTATTAAAAATCAAAATCTGGTATATGTGTATGATGTACATCATAGATGCATCTAATGGAATGCGATTTAAGAATGTGATTCTCTGTTAATTATGTGAAGCTTTTCCATTTCAAGACAATAACTATCTGATTGGTAATAACAATGTCATCATTATTGATATTTGTTGTGATTACACTTGATAATGTCACAGTGTCTAGAGGTTTCACCCTGGGTCAAGGCCATGCATCAAGATTCATCTTACATACCTAAGACAAAGTCTAAAGAAAGCTATACTGATTTTTAGATCCAGAGATTCATTATTTTGTTTAATCTGCAGGAATTGCTACATCCTCACTGATGTGTTAAAGTCCTCTGAAAGTGAATTGAAGCTCCAGAAATGGATAGACTATTCTGGTCATACCATGGGAAAAAGTCCCATGCTTTTTTCCTAGACCTCTATTTTTTTTATTTTTATCCCCCCCCATTCTTTCAGATAAAAAGGTCACTTTGTTTTGAAGGTTTTGGGATTGTCTTGAACAGGTGATGGTTTTGGTGACTGGGAGAAAAGTGGATTGCAATATTATATATTTGTTCCCACAAACTAGAGGGAAATGCTTATAAAACCTGCCTTCTGAGGATGCTATTCAGCAGCTTGAGGAAGACAAGATTCTAGTCAGAGACTTGCAAAAGATTGTCATAAACCAAGATCCAAACTTCCTAAATTGATATATAAACAGAATTTAGGTGCTTGTGTCTAGGACAGCAATCTAGAAAGCCATCCTCGGAGGGACCTAGAAACCTTAAAATTTGGAGATCTGATTTGCCTAATAGTCTCCCTAGTTCCTGAAGCTCGACATTTTGTCTACAAAAAAGTAATGTTTAGGAACCACAGTTCCTAAATCCTCTTATAGTAGAGTTTTTGTGTATCATTGCCAATTTCTACTCAAGGACCACTATCCAGGTCAAAACCATGGAGTTGATTAAAAAATTCAGCTCGTAGGCATGCCTACTTTCATTGTAATAGGCTAAGGAATAGTGAGTTACTTAAGAAAGGGAAGATTCATAGTGTTTCTTAAACATGCAACAATATGAAACTATACATCTTAGGTGAAGGATGATGGTCTAGATAGCTAACTAGAAGGAATTGTAGAAGACCTTTTGTTGTCAAAACAGAGCTTTCGGGTAGCTGGAAATGCAAGTCACATGGCCATAAAAGTAGAAATCAAACTAGACTTTGACTCTAAAACCAAATGAGGCAGGAAGCAAAAGATATAACTTTGATTCACACCTTGTGCTCTGAAGATTTGTGCATTTTATTTATAAGAAAGAAGGCAAGGAGATGAACCCAATACTTCTTCCCAGGCCAGCACCCAATAGACAAGGTAAAAGTGTGTCCTACCAGTCATTCTTTCTGCCTCTCCTTTTCCTACTAACTTTTACTAAAAGATGATTTCAGATTCTTTTTCTCATGTATTATGAGCTATTTCACAGTGAGATGAGAGTACAAAAAAACCCAATGCAACCTTTTGAAACATAATTATGCAACATTCTGCATTACATATATTTGAATCCTTTACTTCAAGTACCATACCAGTATTGATCAAGTCTTACTCAAAGAAGCTGTAACTTACAAATAGGCTCTTAATTTTCTCTAGTTTCTGTAGAAAAATGTATTTCTAAGGGTCTGGCTACTGAGTGTTTTGCATATAAGCTTAACCCTGCCCTGCCCATTTCCTGTTGCAGAGCCAGCTCGTTTGAAGAGCTGGAGTGGGATAGCCTTGGGTGAGAGCTGCCCACTCACTCTCCCCTCCAGTGGGATGAGGGGAAAAAGTAAGAAGAATCAGAACAAGAAAACTTGTGCATTGAGATAAAGAGAGGGAGATCACTTACTAGGTACTGTCATGCATAAAACAGACTTGAGTTGGGGAGAACTAACTTTGTTTAATGGCAACTAATGTAAATATTTAATTACTGATTCAGGTAGTGGAAAATAGAAAGGCAAACATTAAAAAAACTCACCTTTTGTCCCTCTGTTTCCCAGGCTCAACTTCACTCCTTCACTCCAGACTTCTCTGGGTGGGTGGCAGGTTATGGTTGGTACATAGCAGTTTCTCTCTACCTCTCCTTCCTTATCACATTTTTCCTCTGCTTCAGCAAGGGCTCTCCATGGGCCACAGTTCTTCAAGAATATCCATCTGCTCTGGTGTGGGGCCCTCCACAGCCTGCTGACCTTGATGTTTCCTCTACTCCTTCTCCTCTTCTCATTTCTCTCCACCTGTCTCTTTCAGGCATTTTTTTGCCCTTTTGTAAATACGTTTTCACAGAGGCACCACAAGCTTGGCAGACAGGCTGAGCTGTGCCCTGTTGCAGAGCCAATTGGAACCAGCACAGGGGCAGCTCTGGCCCAGTCCTCACACAGACCACCCCTGCATCTCACCCTGCACAAGCTACAAAAACCTGGTCACCTACACCCAATACAGTGACATACCTAAGCTTACCTCTGAGATTTGCTAGCTTAGGCTACATGTTTCTTTAGCTTGGGTATAGAGCTTTTGGACTGGTTCTAAATCATATGAGCCTGGTTGAGTATCCATGAAAAAACTGAGTATGCACCAAGAAAATATCACAGCCAAGTGGTCTTCTGCTATTCCCATTATGTGTCCCACTTTATCAACTGTTAAAATACTGGAAAGAGCATCAGCCCAAGTTTCTTCAATGAAAATCTACAGGTTTCATTTTGCAATTATATCATCCCATGTCTGTAAAGGGCATATTTAAAAAAAATTAAGAAATTATTTTCCCATTAGCATTTAATATAAAAAATTCTAAAGACAGATATTTAGGGTGATATGGTATGAGTTTTTTAAGCAGAATACTACAAAATAAATTATTTAGCTTTACATTCAGGTTGCAATAGAATAGATCCAATTATTTATTAGGTTTTAATCTAATATTTCAACATGCCAAGAGAAAAAGAAAATTGGAATCATTGTGATAAAACCATAAGTGTACTGTTCTAAACATTCAGTAGCTGAAAACTGACATTGAGAAAAATATAGCCACTAGTTGAAAAGTTAATCATTTTAGCTGGACATTGATACCAAAAATGGCTGTTGGTGTATGAGCAGTGAACATATAGTCTTGTTATATACAGGAAAAAAAAAACAGGAAATTTTATTACATACTACAGACATTTCATAAGAAATAAAATATCACTTACTGGAGGAACCACAGTAATATACCTATTTTATCTGCAAGCCTCTAAATTACATTTGGATTTTGTGGAATCCATTTCTAACCAAACCTTTTTTCAATTGCTTCTCTGAATACTAAAATCAAAGAGTGAATAATTTTCATGGATTAATAAGATTGGCCTGGTTTACAATTTCTTTTATTGTGTCTGCTTTGGGAACTCAGTATTTGCAATTTACAGAGGAAGGAAGTCCTCAAGCTCCCTTATTTCGTTGGTTCCTTAATGTTTCACAATTTAATAATGTTTTCCCCTCAAAAGATGTTTTTAGAAAGTCTTATTTTGTAAATAAGGTATAAACTTCCAGTGTATTTAAAATGTAATCATCAGCAAGTCTCTCTAACGCCTGTGTTTAAATAACCAGAGCCTTTGGAAGAGTCTGCAGACGTATAATAGACATCTGCACTACTTTACCCTTATATCTGCATGGATGTTTTTCTTTTCCATCCTAATTCTATTCTTAGAAAGTAATAGTGTCATTTTTTCCCCTTCTTTCTTCTTTGCAAAAGCTCATCTGCCCAACTAGCAAAGTCTATGAAATTACAGAATTTATTTTGTGAATACGAGCCTATGTTCTTCTAAGTCAGGCCTATCTAGTCACAATCTGAAATTTCAAAAGACCATTAATTTTACTATTACTGTGTGGCTTGGTAAATTTACACCCCCACCTTTCCTGGGACATGGAATAGGAGAATAAATCTAGCACTTGAATATATCTCTCCTCATGCAAATTTTGCTCCGGCATCAGACAAAAAAGGAAGACATATATCTTAGTTTTAGTACAATGTTGCATCTTTGCATTCACCTGCTGTTCCAACTAGTTAACAAAATCTAATACAGAAGTCTAGGAGATTCAATTTAATTATCTAAAAGCTATATATCTCATCCAAACTGTTTGTCTCTGTCTAGTCAGTGCAGAAACAGAAGAGGAGATTCAAATTACTTATCTGTGTATGAGAAAAGACCCCATATGATACAAAAATGCTTTATAAGTTTGGAAGCTACATTATGTTAGATAAGCAGTTTCTAACATGGCATAAAGTGTTTTATTCAGTCTTCTCAATGTAAATACTTAGTGTCATTTGAGATACCTGAAGTTATGCAAGACATTTACATGTGACTGGCAGATGAATGGGTCTTACAGGAGATTGTGGTCTTCTGGTGGCAGCTGGACTTCAAGATATCTTATAAAATATCCTATAGCATCTTAAATGGTACTAAGTATGTTCAGTTGAGTGATTTGAGCCAAACTTATGATAAGTAAGAGGATAGCAAGGAAGATGGATCTAAAAGATGGAAACTTTTAAAGATAGAAATGAAATTATGCTTCTTGTTATACAACCATGCATTTGAAAAGGACCTTTCATGACCATGTAATAATCCTTTTTGTAATTGTATCCTCTGTTTACTTCATCAGTTGCAAAGTAATTATTTAACAACTTCTAAATTAATGCTGGGGTGATAAATAAGAGTTCATTAAAATGCAGACAAGAAGAAAATCACAAAAGACATAGATTAAAAGATTCTTTTAGGTTGTCTAATCTATCTCTTTGCTGTTGAAAAATTGTGTCTTATTTTTTGCAAATATTTACCCATACACATTCAAGGACACATGTTCATGTAATCTCACAGTCATTTAAGTATTTTCTATTTAATATTATGGTAGTACTTGCTCAAATTTTGTTTTGAATGCCCAAAGCAGTGGGTTTTCAAGAGTTTTTTCTTCTTTGTCTCAGAAAATTGTTTTTCTGAAAGACTTATTATTTACCAGCATCTTCCTTTCAAAATTTTTAGCTGTTATTCCTAGCAAATTTACAAACTTAAAATTTTTCATTAGTGTTTGCAAGTTTTTCATACCTGTCATGATTAGAAGCATCTTTCCATGATCCAGTCTTTCCGTAGTAATGCACATATTATTGCACTACAATAACTCACTTACTGTAGCCTGCTAAATATGACTTTGACTATTACTGTAAAAACAGAAAAGACCCAGCAGTGCAAGGGCTGAGCCTTACCTTCTCCTGAGCTGTTTTGGGGTGGTTTAACTCCTGCACTGGGGCCCAGTAACTGCTGCCTCCCCTGATTTTTCTTCAGCCCTGGGGGGTGATAGAGGGTGACACCCCTCTGGAGGCCACTGCCAAGCTGCATCTGGCAGCCCAGGAGAAGGAAACAGGCTGTCATAAGGAAAACAGACCCAAGGCCAAGGAAGAAGAAATCACCTCCTAGGAATGTTACACTCCCAAAATGAAAACCTTGGGATATAAGTCATCATAACCACCCCCTCCTTTCTTCCTAAGGAAGTGTTGACTTTGGGACTCAGAAGCATAGTGGCAGTGTAAGCATTAAAGGAAAGAAAAGGGGTAGATGGTAGCAGGTCTGAAGGATTTTCTGTTTAACAATTTTAACCATAATATTAATTAGGCTTCTCTTTGTAATTAGACAGTTCGGGCTATTCAACTGTTAAAACACTAACAGTAAATTCTTGACTCTAAATATATGGTGCTTTTCCTTTTGTCTATAAAAGGACTCTGAATGTCATGCTATAAAATTTGTACGCTTGCTTTTTTCTTGTAATATTCCTTAAGCACTGTTTTTCTGTCTGGCATCAATATTATCTACGCACATGCATAACTGAAAACTATCCTTGCTGATTGTATTTTTCTTCCATGTTTTATTAGTCATAGTTATTTGGATTGCTAGCTCTTCTTGGCAGAAATTGTGATATACATAGCCAGTAAGATATAGACATAAACAGTATAAAAAGCATTTTGTGTAGTATTAAAAGTGCAAATGTAATTTGATCTCTAAAGAATTAGTTACAAATAAGATATCACTTAGTTTGATTTGCAACTTCAGAAACACATGATGAAGGGTTTTTTTCAGGAGGGAGGTGTTTATGTTTTACCTGCTTATTTGATACTTTTGACAGAAATATTTCAAATAAAAAGATTGTACAGTGTATCAAAAAAAGCTTTACAGTAGTAATGATGATAGAGATAAGAAAAGCTTCAATATAATCATTGCACTATTCCTACTGAGATCTTAATAGCTCCTCCAAAGTCATTGGGATGTCATGATGACTCAGTTTGTACTTGCAGCGTATTTATTTTCCTCATGTGCATGAGGAAAACTAAAATCAATGTAACTACTGAGATTTTAAAAATTATTACTGCCAAGACATTGCAACTTCTACTTTAGGTTAAATTCCTTCCTTTTGTGTTTATAATTTTCAAAAGCACAAGAAAACCCAGAAGACAAAAGGGTTAATTTTTAGACACATAATACATTAATACTGAAATTATCGTTTACTAGAAGTTTTCAAATTGAAAATTTCCATTCATTTTTATGCCAGCTGAGAAAAATAACAGGACTTACTTTAGAGTGCCTAAATTGCAAGATGTCTTAAATGCAAGCAGTAAAGTAGCTATTCTTATAGGAAAATAGACTTATCTACAAATGAAATCTTACTTTCTTGGGAACAAGTCAACAATTCTAAAATGCTACTTTACTTTTTTACCCCTGAAGTAATGTTTACAGGAAAATAAATTGAAAACAACTCCAAATTCCACTAGCAGTTATCTAAAAGGGATTCAAACCCAAATCATTTCTTGAAAGAAATTGTACCAAAATCTAATTGGAAATACATCTCTGCTTGTTTTGTCATTGAATATTTCTATCAGTGAAAAACTGGCAATACCCTGAAAAGCAGAACTGAGTATTTATCTTTTGCCTTTCATGAGAGAGAAGAGAAAAGAGGAAAGGAACAGAAATCAGTAATAAAGCAGGTCGATGCTGGGAATAAGTAGTTACACTTTGCTTTGTCCTGAAATATCTAGAATATAAATCCACAAGAAGCTTTTGGCAAGCATATGATCTTTGATTTTTCCATATTAATTTGAAATTAACTTAAATTCCATCAAGGTTTGTAAGAAAGAACATGACGACAAAGCCAGGCACTGAGATATTAAAAAAAAAACCAACAACCAGGATCTGTGCTGGGTCACGCTAAGGTTCATCCACCCGAGCACTGCTCTGCTGCAGTAGTAACCAGGAGGAAGAGAGGAGGAGGAGAAAGAGGAGGAGGAGGGGGAGGACTGGCCTTTCCTGCTTCCTGTCTCCTGCCAGTGCTCCACTCTGGCTGCCTAGGATCTCCCCACACTTCTCGTCTTGCACAACCTCTCCTCTCCCTCACCCCTTCCGTCTGTGCTAGTGCAAGGGAGAAGAGGTTCATCATTACACTACAGCACGCAAAACATGACAGCTGCAATCCTTACTGCTCTACCACCTACACTGCCACATTTTACAGTGCCCTGACACCACTCATACCTACACTTTTGCTACCACCCAAAACCTCCAGACCGTAACCTTTCACCATCTCACACAGCAAGAGCTTTTCTTTGAAGATGCAACATGCCACCATGCCTACACTTTCTGCTGTGGGGGTCTTGGAGATTCCTTTTCTGTGGATGAAGTCCAACCTGGAGCGGGCTAAGACTTCAGGACAACTGGCAGCTCTTTATCATTAACTTGAGAATCACTTCCCACAATGATTCTGAGCTGGCCTGCTTTTACAAGGACTTCCTCAAGACCTGCAGGCTATTTGTAGTGGCCACGGGGGAAGATCTACTAGCAGAGTCTCTGCTGCATAGCCCCCACCTTCCTCTGTGGAAACCTTAAGAATGGTCCTCAAGAGCAACACAGAGACAGGAGACTTGATCTCACCTACCTTGCTTACTGTATGGCATGGCCCTACCAAAGTGTTCCCCACCTTTCCTGGGTAGGAGGGCTGCCTTTCAGCCTTCTGTCTTGAGCATGTGGGCAAGCGCACCCTGCTCATGCCTCAGCCCAGGCTCTGCAGCACTCAGGTTGCTGTTGAGACGTCCCAGCACGCCACACCTGTAAGCAGCATGTCCTCCCTCTGGCTCAGAAAATGCCTTCCTCAGAAATGCCACTACACGCTTGCTCCTTATCTGCTGTGCTTCCTTGCACTTGTGTGTCATCACTGGAGGAGGATGCGGAGCCTATTGGGACAGTTTGTGCTCCCACTCAGGTTCTGATCCTGCCAGATGATACGTGAGGAGTGAGCACAGCCCTATTTGCAGTATGGTCCACGGGCACCCCTGGTTCAGAGGGGAATTTCTGCAATGAAAGGAAGACCCTAGAGCACTTTTGCAGTGAGTGGGCCAGGCCTCAATACTTCTCCTCAGACCTCCAGCATTCCTGCTGAGCTTCTGGCTGTACTTCTCCCCTCAGCCTTGTATCCTCCCTGGTGGGTGCCTGGGGTCAGGGCTCAGGAGCAGAGGGAGGTCCCCAGGGGTCCATCAGGGCAGGGCCTGGTAGCCATGCCTGTCGCAGTGCCCCAGCCAGGAGCAGGGCAGCTGGGGGGCACCGGCCTGGGCATTGGGCACCTCCCTGGGGGCAGGACGGGCCAAGGCTGGGACAGGAGATCATCCCGCAGATGGGTCAGGGGTAGTAAAGTCCGGTAGCGTATTGTGGGCCTTGACATCTATTTCTAGTCCTTTGGACATTTATTCTTTTCTTTTTTTTCCCCTTCACTGTCCCTGCAGTTACTAGATCTTTTCTGTATTTTGTCCTCTCTCTAACCCCATTCCTTTTGTGGGGAAAGAGCAGCGGTTTTGTCATGAATACACTAGCGCTGATTTGGTCCAAATTTTTCCCCATTTTTCCAATGGGGAAAAAACCTTTAAAAATGGTTGCCACAAAAATACATTTAAGAGAGTGTTTAAGAACTGAGGATGCACATATGGTACTGCCCAGCATCCTCTGCAGCATCCAGTCAATTAAAGCTCAAGACTTCAAGGACATCCTGCACCAGAGGTTATAGATATACATTTCATAACCATATGCATGGACTCTGGTAATCTCCCTTTAGCCTGTCTAAGAAATTAAAATCCATTATTTAGAGGTAAAGAGTGTCACAGTTTAATTTCAAGTGATATGAAGAACTTCCTTTTTTAACTTCTCTCACAAGCTTTTTGTTGTCCCCTAGTGTTTATAATGGAAAAGACAGAAAACAATTATCTCTATCTACCCACAGTACTCCCGATTTTGTTTGTTTGTTTGTTTGTTTGTTATTTCCTACTACTCATCCCTTTACTAGACCAAACAATCCTAGGTTACTTCGTCATTCCTTAAACTAAATACGTTATATTCCTTTGATCATACTAGTCAACTTTTCCGAAACTTTTGCATTTCAGCTGTACCCTTCCTGAGGTGCAGAAAACCCTACCATACAACATATTTAGAGGTGGGAAAACTATGGATTTTTACAGTGGAATAAGAATGTTTTTTGTTTTGTTCTCTTACTGATTTATTTGTTTCTGTTACTACCTCTATATTTGCTTTGCTTTTTTGATTGTTGCTAAGCAGTGAGTTGACATCGTCAGGAATTATCTACCATTCCTTGAGTTCTCATTTCTGAGGTTAGCACAGAGTTCCTCATTTTACACATGAAGTTAGAGTTGTTTCTTTTTTATTAATATCACTGTACCATAGTAACTTTGTGCAGTCTATCACATATATATAGCATTTCTGAATTAACTATTTAGAAGAATAATGGGGTTTACATCAGGCATTAAAATTGCAAAATCCTCATTAATTTATCAGCACAGGAGTTTACCTGGATGACTGAAACTAACAAACATTAAAATAAGTTAAACATCGATGTCGAAATGTTCACAGTCAAGGAGAGCTCTATCAGCACAGTTCAGTCTGATTTAATAGCTAGGTAGGGATGGTTGAGATGCCCTGGGGTATCCCTCCAAGTTACTAGTCCAGAAGGACACACATCTCTTTTCAACCCTGTGTCATAACTATCAGGATAAGTCAGAGACTGAGGGACAGAGCAAATGACAATAGCTATTTTTTAGGCAGTTGAATCATACCTGAGATCAAATATGTCATCTCGACAAGAAATGAGGTTTTCTTACTATCTTGCAATATATCAGTCAAAATGAGAGTCAACTTTTTAATATGAATATCTAAAGTTAATCCAGCAGCGTAAATGACCTAGCTTCTTTCCCAGGGTCTGAACACTTATCACCACAGTTTTAAAGCTATATCCCATGCTATTATAATTAAATCTGTTATAACACCATTCTATTACACTTATAATTGACTTTCCTTCCTGATTGTCTGAATGTGCCTCAGTAGTCCAAATAAATCATTAGTCCACTAATCATCAAATCTATTGCATTTTTATACAATAAATGAGCTGTGCCTCTCGCGTACCTTTATTCTCTCATCGTCCCCACTAGGCATCCGAAGATTACTCAGGGCCAAAGGTCCCCTGGACTTCAAAAATGTTAGCCTTTTGGAGGATTTAGTAGTACATTTAGTAGCATTAATGCAGAAGTTTCGAAGTGGTATTCTGCCTGCAATTTCATGTGCAGAGGACATGCTGGAGTGGGACAGTGGGGGAAGGCATTGGGGCTGGCGCAGTGGTGCAGCCTGGCGAGTCTTTGAGGATGACAATTGTAGCCAGAAAGAGAATATTTAAGACTGAAAGATGAAACCAGTTTATCTGTCATGAAGCTACAACGGACTCCCTGGCAAACATTGTGAAGAGAAAGTCTGATCTGATATGGTATAGAATTTTGGATTAAAAAAAAAAACATTGCCATCAAAAATAATTAAAAAAAACACAAACTGTCCTTTTGACCAGGGAATGTGTATAAAATAGTTACCTTTTTTAATGATGTATGATGAAATTTCCTGCAACCCTTATTAAAGACCAGTATTTCATAAACAAACAAACAAAATAAATTAAAAAACCCAAAACAAATCAGATTAATTCCTACCAATACAGTAAACATATTTTAATTTGGTATTACATATATACATAATATGCATGTCTTTAAAATCAATGTACTATAACATGGGGTCTCTTACTTAGAGATAAACCAAAAGTCCTCTTGTGAATGGAGATGTCCTCAAAGAGTAAAACTGGAGCTCCAGTTAACATGAAGGGCCACATTCAGGCAATCAAGGTGAAATATAAGACAGAATCTTAATTATTCTTATAGATTTCTAGTTTTTTAAAAACTTTGATACAAAAAAATATGGAGATGGTGCACAAAGGGCATATCCAATTCTAAGCATGCAAAATTCAGATTTGCTGCAATACTAATTCTGCCTACCATGAAACCACATGACTGGTCTAACGATTTGTGCCAAGTGATGGAGGCTATATGTCGTATGTTAAAATTTAGCACGTAGCCAAATAAAACACTACTTGACATTATAACAGCAATAGAATGCTTGTAGAATTATTTTTCCCATTTGAATTACAGAGCAAGTGAGAAGTTAGCACCTCACTCTTTGATGACATTCCACTTAAGAAACACACACAAAATAAAACATTTTAAATGCTTTGTGAAGTGAACGGGAAGTGTGCAATCACATTTCTTCAAAGAATATGAAGTGAATATGCACAGACAATAGAAATACAAATCCCGCTTTACATATTATGGCCATGTTTTCAGACCAGGCATTCCTTTTGGGAGGAGATGAGAGGGGATGCTTTGTTATAATTTCCCTAATTATCTTTTCTTACTCTAGTGACTAAACTAACATTAATATGTCAGCTACTTTCATAAACACCTGTACTACAGCAAAACAGAGGAAAACAAACAAAAATACTAATTTAATAAGCAGAAGTTTTAAATAACTTGAGAGATATTATTTTACTTCTAGACTTCATTTATTAAACTAGCTAATCCAGTGGATCTAGATATCTCTGCTACAAGATATAAAATATTCATGGATACAGTAATAAATGGGGTTACATTATAAAAATGTTATTGGCAGCAAAATCTTAAAGCTTCATTAGAAATAGTAGAAAATAGTGCTATAAATCCAATGTTTTGTAAGCAAAGCCAAACATAAGTAAGATCAATAACTTTTAATGGTTAGTTTATAGAAAAGAATGGTTGGGTTTATCAAGTTTTGGTAGTTCTTTCCAACAAAAAAGAAAAGCCCACCTAACCAATAAACTAGGTAGCTGGAGAGGAGCTTAATTACAAATGGCTTAACATTCATATTTCAAGGCCAAAAATAGCATCCATTCTAAAAAAATAAGTACTAGGATATGCAAAGAAATAACTATAAGGAAAGCAGCTGAACTACTCAGGAAGCTGTCTTTAGGAGATGGACCCTGAGCTTTGTCCATTTTCTTGTCTCTGGTTTTATAGTTCCACGTTGAGAAATAAAAAGATCTAACTTGAGGTAATGATTCCATAGTTCCAACAATCCACAGTCCACTAAAACTCAGTGAATATCCTCACTGTCTCTGTTATCCATTGCTTTTAATGAGAAGAGTTAGAGGAAGATCTAATCATTAGTGGCCTTCAAAATACAGAAAAGAGATAGTAGATTTTTTATAGAGTTAAAATCAAGTCCATTCTGGGGTTTTTCCTGTCTTCAACTAATGCCAGAAACTGTTCTTTATATCAAGAAACTGCAAGCTGATGAACCAGAATTTTGACATCTTTTATTGTCAAAACTGGCCTATACAATTGCCAGATGCTCTGCTTTTAAATACCAATGTTAGAAAGTTCACTCTCTCTTCCCTCTGCCCCTGTTTTACAAGAAAATCAAAATGTTCTACTTTAGGAACTACAGTTGTCTTCCACGTCTGTAAATGATTCGCTCAAAGCAAACAAGCAGTCCCATGAGTGCTGTTCTTGCATCTGTCTGCTTCAGGTAACCCTGTGGGCTAATGTCATCTACTTTGTTTCTTTTTTCTTCTCTTCTTGCTTCTGACGTTGCTGCTGCATATAACAACTGTCTGTCCCCAGGGCAGGAGCACATTCAGAACAATTTCCTCATGCAGTTATTCTCTGACACTAGATTTTTGCATATTGAAATTGTCTTGTTCTTCAGAAGGTTTAGATGTTTCTCCTGTTCTTGTGCATTCAGCAAAATAACCAACATACTACATACAAAACTGGTAGAAAGAAATGGAATGTTTATTCTTCATTTAAAACAAAATTTCTGACAAGCATGTTTAACTGTGTTGGTTTTCTAACTTAAATTCAGTTGTCTTAAAATGTAAATAAAGAATACTTCTTTGTTTTTACCTTTGACTTCTTTTGATTTAATTGCTTTGTAGAATTTAGTTTAATTCTAACTTTATTAGGTATTATGACCGTACACTTGAAATAGTCATCTCTTGTAAAAAAAATCAATCACATTAATGACATTTTGACATTTTACTTTATCAAATTTTTTTTTCAAAAAAATATTGTTTTCTGTGAAATTTCTCATTTTAATTTAGAGTTAGTCTAATTGCCTGATGCTGTTACTTCTTCTCATGGTGGAAAAGTTTCTAGTCCATTTTCAAATACATGTCAACATAAGGGCATGGCTGATGCAAAAAGACACCTTCACCTGCCTTAAACTTTCCAGAAACTGTGAGCCAGGTCATGTGATCACAAGCAGAATTGTGAGTTCTTGGCATTATGTTTTATTTATTTGAATCTTACTATATTTCTTTGTATTCTTATCACTATCATGTATATTTACGTGGCCAAAGATTTAGTCATCAATGAGAAAAGGTGTAGAAAAATTTGTATGCGCTTCTCATCTGGGTTCACTTGACAGGAAAGGAAATGAAGTCACTACTGTCCTCAAAACATTCCAAAGCTTTTTGGCATCAAAGCAGCACACACTGTACCCTTTTTTGTCTGTCAGGGGTCAGCACATTACTTGTATCACCATTGCCATATCTAACTCAGTCTTCTGCTATGGGAATAGTGGCATATATATGAAGAAAATAAGAGATGGAAGAAGAAGAAAGGGCAGAGAGAAGAAAGCAAAATACCAAAATCGGGGTGTCATAGACTGAGTAATATAGTTTTCCATTTCCCATATCTTTGTAGTATGACTTTTGGCAGACAGTTGGTTACCAGGTATTTACCCAAGTTGTTCAAAGAATACTAAGCACAAAAGAACAACACAAATCAGTGATCACTCTCTCACTTCATACCTATTTTCTATCATAAAATATTTCCTAGAGAAAAAATTTCAGGCCTTAGTTATTAGGTAAGAATCTTACTATTATTATAGTTATTATATTCCATGTTAGAGAGCTACTCAGACTGAAACCGCAGAACATTTCCTTCCTTCCTTCTTTCCTCTCTCCCTCCCTCCCTCCCTTTTTTTCTGTTCCCTCAGTTTGTATTCAACAGACTCATGTATGGAGATAGGGCCAACGTTACAAGGCATCTGTGTTTCAGTTTTAGCTGTTCATTCCAGATTGTCTATACCTGAATAGTTCCTCATACACAACAGCAGTAAGTTGCCATGTCCCTGTCTTTTCCCTAACAAAAGTAAAAGTGTTACAGTCACAAATGATATAGAATTGAGTCAAAGAGAGGAATTTGTGGCATGGTAAGACTGTAAAGCATGTCTTAATTTCATCCCTGACTGTCCACAATTTTCCAAAATACCCTAAATTCATAACAGTAAGGAGATCTTTGCAGAGTGCAGTGGAATAAATACTTTGAACTACACTTAGCCTCCATTTCTAAGAGAAGGAAAATCTACCTACGTATAAAACTCAGAAATATGGTTAGACATTGCTTGTATGATACTATGTCTTTGTAATAGTAAGTTGCTGAAGACTCTGTGGCAGAGAATTATTTTTAAAGCTTTGAAATACTTTCTAAAAGTACACCACCTTGATTTAATACTGCCATTTGTGTTCACATTAAAAATTGTCATTCTAATGAATCCTCCTGCTTTGTTTAAAGCCCAAATCCATTGCCAAACAAAGGCTTTATTGTTAGAAATGTTGATTGTGCCACAATTGATTTTGGATTACAAACATGAATTGAATACTAATGTCTGTGAAGCCTTATTTCAAAGGTAATAGAAAACTTTGTCATATTATTTGTTCTGAGAAATGACATTATTTAAAACTAACATTCTGGCAAATGTAGTTACAAGCAGACATCAAAGTAGAAGCAAATTTATTCGAGATAAAATAAAAATCCTTTCAAGAATTACTAATTTAGTCTTCAGGACTTAAAGATGTTGAAAGCAAAGGGGTAGGCCCTCCAGCTCCAATTGATTTCAGTCTCAGACTCAATACCCAAGTTGTTATGTTTCACCTTCTGCAATGTAGAGACAAGATCTTGTGTCACTGATATGAATTTGTTTTTAATTCATTTGTTATTGCTGATTATGATTATTCGTGTTTGTGCACAGGAGTTTAATTGTTTTTCTTATTGCCATATAAACATTCAGCAGAAATATGGAGGCTGCCTTGTGGTTTTTGCCGTTTACAGCAATTAACAACTGATAGAAGCACGTGGAGGAATACAAAGAAACAATGACTTGTGACAGACTCCAGTGTCAGCATATCAGCAGCCAAATTGTTTGTAACTTCTTAGTTTTGGGGTGTTCTGCTTAAATTCGTTAAAGAATTTTAAAGAGACATTTTAAAGGGAAGAAAGTGATGTTGCATTAGTAATTTTTATTGGAAGTTTTTAGCCTCTCACACAGGTAAGACAACACGGGAGAAAGGGGAGAACATTTTGTATAAAAGAGTATAGAGTATGGTAGCATTTGGTGATCAGATTTAGTAGCTAACCTATTGACACTAAATGAAGGATAATGAGTAGAATGTGAATAGACTATATATTTGAAAGAACGTGGTCACATTTGATATGATGGGGAAGAGGGAGTAAGTGAATGCTAAAAAAGCCATGACTGAATCAAATCAGAAAACTCTGGAAACCCAGTATTTTGGAAGGATTTGAGGAGTAAGGATTACCTTACAAGCTGAGAATTTTAGCGAAATAAAAAGGGAAGGGGTCATCAGAAGTTACTTGTGGGATTTAACTCACATCATTCTTGTCATTTACACTGTTGGTGTTCATATTTAAGAGAAGAGTTTTTGGCTCCTAGCCGTCAATGAAGTTCTAGTCGGTACAGAAATTGGAGTCCAAAGAACAGCTAGTCTCATATTAAACAGAAACCTACTCTGTTTGAGAGGATTCTCAGCCTAAACATTATTAGCTACATTGGCTAAATTCCTGTAGGCTATAATGATAGCCAAGACATCTATCCCAGATGAGCTCATTCATTTAATTAATATTTTGATAGGATACACACATTCTAGTTGCCTTCAGTTTAGACATTTATATCTGAGCTGATCGCACTGGGACCATTTCATGGTCAATGGAGAGAAACAGATACTTTTAAGGTGTGACATGTATAGGCATTTACTTTAAGACAGGATGAATCTTACTGAAGAAGTGCTTTCTTTTTTACACTGAATATAAAGGTAGAAATTTAAGTGACAAACTATGCTGTAGAATTGTATAGTATAGCATTGAAAATAAAGTCAATTAAACCTCATTTGATAAGATAATTCTGTTGTAATAAAGCATTTATTTTATAATAAGAGATGAACTTTTGAAATTAATTTATGTTTGGTAATTATAGTTTCTTCAACAAAACAACCTGAAGCACTCCAGGCCTTTTCAATAGAAAATATTGCTTACTTTTGAGAATTATGCAAATACTATCTTCCATTAAAAAAAAAAAAAAAAGTTCAAGATCTTACTAAATAGGTAAATAGGATCTCATAGAAAAGATGTCATGATATTCTTTTACTGTACTATTATTATAAGGGATTATTTTAGATGTACGATACTAATATTTAGCACACACTTATTGGACTTGCAATTTATTTTAGAAGATGTATACATAAATTTTTAATGTTTATTCTGTATTTTTTTATTAGCATTTGTCTTTTATGGTATAGAGAAAAGACATTTCATTAAACAATGGATATGTAATTAATGTCTCTAGAAATGACTGTAATATCACCAAATATAATTTGATTCTGCAAAACTATATAGTAGAAGTAAACATTAAACAGAAAAACATATTTTAAGCACCCTGAAACATGGGAATAAAACACTAGAAGGACTCCAAAGCTTGAAATCTTGCTTCTAGAAAACTCCATGCTAAATGTAGCTGCTTTTTTTGCCTTTTTATACCTACTTGAAGATTGTTCCACAATCCTATTACTTAGGTGATTAGAACCTTCTCTAATTTTCACCATAAATGTTTGTAAGGTTTATTTATATCCATTTATTTTTGTAATAATATTATTTTTTCTTCAAAGAGCTCTTCACTCTCCCTTTGCTCATAAAAAGTTCATCTGATAGTAGGAAGTTTGGCTCCTTTACTGAGTAGAGGCTCTTCACCAAAGCAGAGCGTTGTTTAGCTGCAAGCTGAATACTGACACTGTACAGCACTGAATCAGTAGGATCTATTATCAAGTGGATGATTTTGTTAGTGCAAAAAAGCTTTAGACTTTATTTGTAGTTCGAACTGTGAACAAAGTTTTCTAGAAACAAGATACAAATTTTGCAGCAAGAATTTATTGTGTAGAAGCTTTAATAAAAATAGTATCTCTATAACTGAGTGCATATGCTATAAAAATACAAATTTTGCAATGAACATCATGATCAGCAGCAGGGCAGAATAGAGACAAGTCTTTAATAAGCAATTTGAGAAAAAAATAGCAACAAATTATGGAAAGTGAATTTTCATAATGTTGAGCTTCTTCATACATTGACTAGGTAGTCACTAGTCTTTGTAAGGTATATGCACAGTAGTAGGCTTAATACTGTAGTAAAATAAAATACACAGTACAAATGACATCACTGTGCTATTGCATCTGTGACTTCTGTAAAAACAAACAAACAAACAAACAAACAAACAAACAAACAAACCCAAACCAAATCAAGACAAACTTTCTAACATCAGATACAAATCAGAAAGTCCATTTTTAAATGTAATGCATCCATTAATGAAATGTTCAGGGTTACATTCAGACCAGCTGAATTCCACCGAAATCCCAGTGTAAGTAGGTGGTTAACTTTCAGGGCATGATTCAGACTGGTTATTCTCAAGAAATATTTAATTACTTAGCATTTCCATTTTTACCTCAATTCATCAGTTTTTAAACATGTTCTTGTGAATTTGTAGAAATCTGAGATACTCAGTGCTAGCAGATTCTGCCACAATTCATAGAACAGTATATATATGTCATGTTCCAGAAACGGCCCACTTATTTACTATGCTCAAATTATGCCTATTTTTTTCAAACTGATTCAATCCCAGCACTGTCATTCCTGATCACTACAGTGGAGATAGTTCAATGATAATGTCCCTTTTCATAGAAGCCTAGTGGCTGAAGCCCCTAACACTGGGCAGCCCTCATCATGCAGAGGTTTGAATCTACTGCTCCTCCCTCAGGGGTATGTAAAACTGCCTTGACAGAAGAAAGACTGAGAAAGGACATGGTATAACTTTTCAAGCTGACTTATTGCTCAGCCCAAATCCGTAAGATTTATGAGACCCAAAGGAAATGAAGAAAGTCAAATTCTGTAATTTGATGTTCTTCAACGGAAGAGTGAAAACGTATCTAGGCTCTAGATCCTGCTGCCACAGTAGGACATCTTATAAGAGAAACTGTATTATTTTTATAACAGACTTTAGGTAAAATTTGTAAGAATCATTATAGGCAAGGACAGGTATTCAGGCCTCATGTAGAGGAGTGTGGTTATCACAAAAGCATGTCTTCTATGGAAACTTACAGTAAGAAATTTTATCTCACTATTTTTGGACCTAAGAGCAAATACAGTTTCTATGTCTTAACTATCACCTCATAAGTTTTATAGCTATTTTACCTCAGTCATATCTGAACTTTCAATATCTACTCGTGAGCATCTAGACATTACATTATGCACTTTTCCATTTCCGTTTTCTCTAAATTTATTATGGCCAGTTGAGATAAAGAGCTATATGCTAGCTGATTTTCTAGGCCAGGGAAAACAAAAGTACATCTGAAATGTCCTTATAGTTACATAGTTTTCCTTTAATTTTTATATTTTCCCCTGTCTCCATCTAATTTCTGAGTCTTGTCAGAGATTCAGTGTAGATTCCTAGAGCCACATTCATTAAATTTATGTTAACCTTTAAAAATACTCTTGAAATATTATCATACATAATATCAATCTCCTATTACTATATAGTTAATCAGAATTTTTAAAGCTCTTTCTCAGAGCTCTCATAAATCCAGTGATTTTTAGATTTGGAATGCACAAGCATTGTGAAAACAAAGAACATGTATCACAAAACTGTAGAATTTTAATTAAACCTAGAAGAAGCAAGATAATTAAGGTACACTGCTAACATCAATATCACATTTAAGTGGCCATTTGGAAACTTTTACAACCAATTGTCTACTAGAGAAACAGCTTGTTAAGACGGTGTGAGTTCAGATACTTTGCTTGGAAAAATTACATCTTCAGCTGGCACATCAGAAGCTGGCAACAATATCTGCTAATATAATTAAAAATTTAATAGAAAATTACACAGAAGTGAACTATCTGTAGAGAAATACAGTTAAAAAGATTTAGGTAAACTGAAAGTATTTAAAATTATATTACTTTGTTTCAGACAACCTGTATAAAGCATATTTGAAAATTCTTAATAAGATTTCTCTCAAGATACTTAACTTCATCGACTCTAGTGGTAGTGATATCATTCTCTTTAAGCCCAGTAGACTTAACCAGTATTCAAAATATAGTTTCAATGAAATAATTATAACAATTTTTATCTAAAAACTATAGTTAAAAAAGCAAAGCAATTTATCTTAGGTTATCTGAGTTGATCAGATATTACCTGTGTGTGTGTATATATATATATATATATGTATAAATGAAATAGGGAAAAGAAGCTGAACCTGCTGTGCGTGTGTTTGTCTTTTTAAATATCATAAGCAATTTAGAAGTAATAAAAAATACCATAATAAGATAATAAGTAATATCAAAACCTTAAATTAGTTCCTAAAGGAAGATCTTTGGAAAATATTATTAAAAAAAAAAAAAGAGTACATGAAGCAGTTAAGAACCATAAGATAAAATACCTGCATTAAAGGATGGGTCAATACACATAATATAAGTAAAGAATCATAGAATCATAGAATCATAGAATCACAGAATCATAGAATGGTTTAGGTTGGAAGGGACCTTAAAGATCATCTAGTTCCAACCCCCCTGCCATGGGCAGGGACACCCTCCACTAGACCAGGCTGCCCAAAGCCCCATCCAACCTGGCCTTGAACACTTCCAGGGAGGAGCCATCCACAACCTCTCTGGGCAACCTGTTCCAGTGCCTCACCACCCTCACAGTGAAGAATTTTTTCCTTATATCTAATCTAAATCTACCCTCTTTTAGCTTAAACCCATTACCCCTTGTCCTGTCACTTCACTCCCTGATAAAGATTTGTTTAAATAGCTGAAAAAATCTGAATAAAATAATTAAGTGAAATTTTCACTATGGTTATGGATTATTGGCCTCTCTATGTAAGGATAACATAAGTTATTGAAAGTTGTTGAATGCAGAGAGAAATTTGGAGTGTTCAAAATGATAATGTTAAGACTATGATGCATAATGTCAGAAAAGCCTGGTGTTATGCAAGAGTAATTAATGACAAGGAATCTATTCATTTTTACGAAGATGTGTTTGATTCGCTGGTTAACAAAAATGGTGAGAACAGAAATAATAAATTGAAAAAGTAAAACCTAATTTAGGACTTCTAGAAAGAGTGATGCAACATAGAAAATTATAATTGGGCTGTCTCATGATTCTAGTCACAAAATGATTTGTGCATAGAAGAAACAGCTGACAAATAATAAAATAAAAACAACTCCAGAGAGGACAAATAAGGCAAGCATGAAGATTAAATGTTAAAGTAGTGCAAATTGTCATAGATCCCCTGTGGACACTGTCCAATAGTCTGAAGAACACTTACTGTAGATATGTCAGAGATCGTACTAAAGAAAGAGTAGGTATACTTATTCAGTATTTTGACAATGCACAGTTATGACTGATATGAAGCCAAAAATGAAAAATATTGGTAAAGTAAAACTTATAAACAATAGTACTGTATATACTATAAGATATTTTACTAACAAAAATAATTGAAATTGCAGAGGAGGGAAATACTGCTGTAGTAAGAGATCATTATAGAAATTGATATAAAAATAGATTTTTATTTCCTTGACAGGTGGAGGAAGAAGACTTTTTTTAGAAATCTATCACCTGGAAAAAATGTTTCCCACTTTTGAAATAACACACTTTAAATTATCTGCAGCAAGAAAATAATCTATAAAAATAGCTTATGAAGCAAAAGTATGCAGGGCCATTTCTAGGAAATACCACCAACTGGGCTATCAAGAATCATTAAGAAACAGGCAGAAATTTCTCTGAGCCCTGCGGTGGACTCTGGAAGTTTCTTGATCAAGGATCTTTTAAGTTCCTTTCTCCTTCCTCCGAAAGCACACACTAGAAAACCCTCCTTCACAATGGTATTTACTGCCTAATTGAAGTAATGCTACTTACTGATTCATGTCATTGTTTATGCCACTTAAACAAAGGAATTTCTACTCCTATTGATTTCTGCCTGTACTAAATAATAGTGATTCAAGTAGAATTATCTGTCACTGTTAAAATCAAACTACTGGTCTGTGATGACTGGAATGCTATGGAGCTATTAAAAATATACTAAACCAAATTTGGAATAATACAATATTGTTTGATTTTCCCAGAACAGAAGGCAAAATAAATTAATTGAAACAAATGGTCCCGTCTTAAAACTGCCACAGGTTGCAATGCAATCATAAAATCATAGAATTGTTGAGGCTGGAAAAGACCTTTAAGATCATCAAATCCAACTGAGGTCAGCCTGACAGGCCTGAAGTTCCCTAGATTCTTCTTCCATGTGACGCTGGGCGCTACATTGGCTAACCTCCAGCCAACTGGGACCTCCCTGGTTAGCCAGGACTGCTGATAAATGAAAGTGGGTTGGTGAGCACTTCCACCAGTTCCCTTAATACCCTTGGGTGGATCCCATCCAGCCCCATGGCCGTGTGTGTGTCTAAGTGGTGTAGCAGGTCGCTAACTATTTCCCCTTGCATGGGGTTTTATTCTGCTCCCTGTCCCTGT
>VXBL01003980.1:3666-51344 GCA_013400195.1 Aramus guarauna
GGGGGGGGAATTCTTGTGAGAAAAGACTGTGAAAAATGTTAGGGAAAAAAAAAATCAAAGTAATCTGCATATCTAGCTAACAATCTAGCTATGTCTTCTACTGTTTTCTGGAAACCGGAATGGTCTCAGTGGCTTCAGAGGCTTCCTTAGGACTCTCTTTGGGCAAAGCAGTCTAATTCTTGCACGAATGTTACTTCACTTTCAGGCTATCCCTAAGAGGATCCTGCAATAGGCCTTTTCAGCATATACTTGAGATGTCTTGCCTTCTTTTTCAAGCTTCCTTTCAAGGTATGTTGGTATGTTCCTTTTCTGGAGTGATCAAGATTTATTTCTGCTTGTTTCTCCAGCAGCTCCAAAACAAATAAATAATGCAGGAATGTTAGTAACACTATAGAACTAAACATAGCAAACAAGTAAGAAAACTTTGGGTATTGCTACAAACCGCAGATCATAGTTCGCTTATTCTCAGGAGATTTGAGGACATGTTATCTAAAAAGTAAAATCTTCATGGGAAATAATGGCTGATACCTCATTTTATTCTGATGAATTTTTAAACAACTACATGCAATGGAAAAGAAAAAAGTACAGATGCTAAGAAAAAAAAAAAGTAATTTTGTAAATATAATGCTGAGTGGAAAAATAAAGGGGGTTATCCAATTTTTTATTTTGTTCAGATGCAGTAGTACAAGAGTTTTTGTTGATCTTCATCTACTTTTTCAGCAGTTATATTCCAGGAGATGGATTATCTAATCTAAATTCTTATAGACTGGAAAACCTGAAAATTTTTCTTGATATTCAGTCTTCATATATGCACCAGCTACATCCCAGTTTTGTATCAAGCCAACTCACTGACATACCAGATCCTTTCCCTTTTTCCCTTGTGCTCTTGCTTCTGTATTTCAGTAGGTCTCAAGTGGTAGCACAGTCGTTGCACAAAGAAAGTTGGAACAATCTTAAATGAAGAAAACTTCCTTTTTAGGGTCTGTAATTGATGGCATGTGTCAATTTCAAGCTACCTGGCAGAAAGTAGGGAAGGAAAGGAGAAACATAAAGGGAAACCTCTCTCCAGTGGCCAGATAAGAAGAGTGACAATGAAGTCACCAGACAATCACCCTTTGGGCACCCTCTCCAACACACCAGGTTGTGACAACAATGAAGATGATGGTGAAGAATGATGATTTTCGTGTTTTCTCCCTAGTACAATTACACTTCTCTCTGAGACTCCCTCAAGGTCCCTAGTGGTAGTTTCTTTTTAGGACCGTATTAGCGCTGCTTGGAGTAGTTTAATTAGATGTGGGTGTTGTATACTAATTGATTGTTAAGCTTTGTGCATGTATATACATTGGGTAATATTTAGAAAATATGAAAAGGACTATTACCTTGTTATCTACTAAGATCTGTATATTTTAATATAAATTTATAGACTAAAAGCTGTAAGGTGAATGGTGAATGGATCTTAGCACAGAGTTATAGACTAAAGCTACAAGCAAAAGTGTGAGGAGACAGGCAAAGAGCAGGGTGGTGATTTGTTCAAACACTGAGTAGAATAGGGTTTTAATTCTATTGTATACAGACAGGAATCTAGTGCTTTTGAGATGTTTAGGGTGTTCTAGCTATTCCAGTAGAGCGTGGTTCTCCTATAGGTCCTACATCTTTTCTGTTAGTTCTGTGAGGATATTTCATATGCCCTAGGGAATCTCAAATGTCATTTGATGTCTCTGTATGGGTAACCAAATTGAGCTGTAGATATTTGTCTTCTGGATAATTAAAGTTAGCTAAATTGAGGTCTATTGTCAATTTTCATTACTCAAAGTGAAAAAGATTGTCTCTTCCAGGAGACAACACAGTAGATTTATAAGCTTATAAACCAGGCCCCTTTTCTGAACTGCATATGACTGCCACAATCTACTGACTAAAGATGGAAAATGAAGGACTGATTCAGTTTTAAATATTGATGCTTAGTGCCACTTTTAATACTATGGGGTTTCCTGTCTGGTATCCAGGCTGGCACTGAAAAATACCATGGTTTTCTACAGAACTTGTGTAATATTTGCTAGCATCATGCAAAGGTCTCACATAACCTCTCCTATTTCAGGACTTCAGCTTTCTAACAAAGGCACTTAAATTACATTTGCAAGTTTTCATGAGTTGAAATACAATCTGGCTGCAAAAGTAACATTCAACTTATTACAATATCAGGTACTGAATACTTTTAAGACAGAACCCCCATTATTATTTGCAAAACTAATTCAAACTGGCACTATCACACTTGGCTGAAGGACAATCAGCAAAGTTATGTTAAATTGCAGTGGCCAAGGAGGTGTAGCCAGGATGGGTGTTAGGCCTAGTTTTATTTAGCAACTTTATTTCTGCTTTGGATGGAGGAGTAAATGGCACATAAATTAAATTTTCAGAAAATGAAATTGGAATATATTGCAAATATCACTGTGGATAAAGAACTAATATAACAAGAGCAAGGGAGGTTAGAATCATTGGCAGTAAATAAAATGATATTTAGTCTTGGGAAATATGCAAGCTCTACATCTGAGGAATAACAATTCAGAAAGACCATCTGAGGGAAGGAGGAAATTTTGTTGGCAATAAAGACTAGGGGTGAAGAGAACAGCAAATCAGATGTGAGCTCCAAGGTACTGTAGCATCCAAAAAAAGAAACAACATTGAACTATAGAAATAAAGATGTTGGGAAGTAAACTAAGATACTCCTTGCTTTTTGTTTTTAGAAATTAGTTATTAGTACACCAAGGATACTGTCACACTTTATAATGAAGAATAGTTTGACAAACTGGAAAAAATTAGAAATTAAAAATAAAACCAATTCGCTGTCTGGAAGAACTAATAAGAATACAAAATCTGCATACTGTAAACTGGCTACAGGAAATTGCTAATGAGAATAGCAATTTGAAATATTTGAAGGGTACAAAAATTGAAAGAGAAGATCTGTAAAGAGGGAAATTAGATTACATTTACTAAAAGAAAAATCAAGCCATGAAGGTGACCAACACGTTGCAGAAGCATATGTCTATTTCAGAACTCCTCATCTATAGAGATAGTTGCATACACAGTTCCTCTGGTTAATTTCACCCAGTAGTTATCATTCAGTACTAAACATCATTTAGTCATTTTTCCAGGGATTCTTCAGAACTGGATTCTCCTGTCTAAAAGTTGAACAAGTAGACAAATGTATTGGTATATGTACCATTTGGGGACGGGTGATTTAGACATTTTGATGATGGGAAGCATAAGAAAAGATAAAGTAATTTTGAAAAACATTTATTGGGGTCTTTTTTCTTCTTACTCAGTTATTCTGACCTCTGGCTATAAGTCTGTGTACTAAGAAACTTTGGAAGGCTGAGGTTGTACTGTGACCAGCGTTTGCAATGTCTTCATTCTACCACTTCTGATTTTAGGCACTTGAGCCCTCATGGGTTTCTCTACATGTACATATCACATATACTGCTGACAGCCCAAATCTTTTGGTAGAACAGCAGCAAAACCCAAATATATACATATAAAATGGGGTTGGCAGACCCACTTTATGTGGCCTCTCTAGAGGTCTCCCTCTGTACTTCCTCTACACTAGTATATTTGGTTATATGTCATGACTGTGAAATATCAGGGCTATCCTTACATTCTATAGTGGTTTTTTGTTAATAATTGCTTTAGTGCCAACCTGTACTTTTTCAGTTGATTATGTCCTTGTTTCACCTGATGACTTCTGCAAGACAGATTCAGGAAGAAAGAGAGAAAATAACTGTCCTTTTCTGTTTCTTTAAAGACTCTGTGATTATGTATAGCCTGTATGTATTCCATAACTGTTGAGGTGTCCCTCAAGGGTTCTCATTTATGTGATCCATGTTCAATATCCATGTTAGCTCACAAGGCAGACAAGGAGCCACCCATTCAGTGACACAGCAGAACTGGGAGACATAAACAGGAAGTGGGGTGCTTATTCAAGATCTGAAGGCGAAATGCTGCACAATTTAACAAAACTTGCACCAGAACAGTTATTTTAATCTTTTAATCCTCTTCCAGCAGATAAAGGGAAGTGATTATTGCCTTCTCCTCGGTGCCTGAAGACTGCATGTGGACGACTGTGTCCATTCTGGGCTATATAGTACAAAGTGGAGTGAGTATAGCAGAAGACCATCAAAGTGTAAAAGGGGGCTGGAACCCATGATGTACAGGGCGAGGCTGAGAGGACTGGGTTTGTTCAGCCTTGAAAAGTGAACGCTACTATGGGGATCTTACTGCTGTCTACAACTCCCAGTAGCAGAGTGTTAAAAAAACCCCAAAACAACCAAACAAGCAAAAACAAAGCTAGAACTTTCTGATGTACACATTGGAAGACACATTATGTTGATGAAACACAGTGGACAAAAAATGAAACATGGGACATTCTGACTTGAGGTAAGGAAAAGATCTTTCGCCATGTGGGTGATCGAACTCAGAACAGGCTTCCTTGCCAGTGATATCCTTGGAGATACTCAGAACCTGACTGGCCACAATTCTGAGCAATCTGCTGTTTCTGGACCTGTTTTGTGTAGAGCCTTGAACTGTGTGACCCCTGGAGGTCCTTTTCAACTTGCATGCTCCTGCGATTCTATGAAAAATGAGACTTTATGCAGGTACAGGGAAAATTTGAGGGGAGGAAAATGTGTTTACATGTTCAGATGAGATTAAAAGAATATTAATTTCCTGTAATAAAAGTCTTTCCATTGTAGTACAAGCAGCTGTGTACACAGGATTAATTGTTCTAGGATGACTGAATTATGACTGAAAATAGATATTTAGGAAAATGCCTTTCTCCATTTTCAGTATTTAATTTAAAGAAGTAGGTTAATCTCTCCTAGTCTTATATCACAGATTCTCATACTGATTGGCAGATTGTGTCTAAATTTTTTATCAGTTGAGCTCTCTCATCATAGGGACCTTGTGGAATAATGGCCCTCTCATAGAAAAAAACATTACTAATTGACCCAACTCTCCAAAATCATATGGGGAGAGAGGACATGAGAAAAAAATAAATATAGGTCTAGTTTTCTGACTAAAAGAATGTAGCTAAATCCAAAATATAGGTGTACATTGAATTTTGACTTGAGTTCCAGTGAGTGTCTATTCTTAGCAAATAATTACTAAATCTATAATTCACTTTGGGCTTAGCTTGCCTTCTGGAACAATGTTTGCATGTACCATTAAGATATCACAAATTTACTTCTCTTTTTCTTAAATATATTTCCATGTCTAGTAGATATACTTTTTTTATTATTATTTCTTGTCACATCAAATCCTATTGTCTATGAGGTTTCATGTAAGGCAATTATTTCCAATGGTCTGTCATATACACTTTTAAAATACAAAATTGTCATTTTTCCAATATCATATGAGTCTATTCACGAACCATAAGTGTGGGGTTATGAAGATATTAAAGTGACAATTTGATACTTACATGAAACAGACTTCTTTAAAAAAAAAAAAAAAAAAAAAAAGCATCTCTGTAGTTTGTTTCAACACTGAATTTTGAAGCCCCAATCCAATTTTAGAAAAAAAAAAGCTTTTCAGTTTCATTTTTATGGTATTCACAAAAGACAACAAAAGAGAGTCAAGCCTATGATCCTTATCCTTCATTAGAGACAAACAGCAATCTGCAAACTGACCTTGCAACGATACTACATTCAGCAAAACAGTACACTGACTATTCAAGGATAAGCTTAGAGTTGGGCTTTGTCTTGCCTATGGTTCAGTGGAGCATTTGCTGAACATCACAAACTTCATTTGTTAGTTCAACACAACAAAATAGAAACCTAAGAATCAAAGTAAATCTTTGAAACAGAATCTGTAAACAGCAAGCCTTTGAACTGGAGGATATACAGTTTAATTGCTGTGCTGCTTCTGCCTTCCTGACCTAACTCCTGATCTATAGGAATTGGCAGTCATTGTACCCATGGCCAATGGTTGTTTACTTGATTATTCACAACCTATCTTTTAAGCTGCTTTTCTAATGTCTATGTTAAAACATAAACACAGCCAGGAATTAAAACAAAGTTTTTATACTATAATAATCCAAACTCCACTGAGCTTATAATTTTCTTGTGTACACTCTGGCCTATGATGGACTTGCTAGCCAGTTGATTTATTAAGGTGATGCAAGTATTTTACAGGAAATGCTATTTTCTTCATATTCCAAATTAAAAAGGACAAAGGAATGTGGGAATACAATATATATTGGGTGAAAAAGTCTGTAAAACACATACTGTATGCACACCGTCCACATTTTATTCAATACATTCAAGAGAAATATAATATGTGGTATTGAATAAAATATAATTTGGGAAAAATATTTTTTACTAGTTTTTCAAATCCTCATTCAAAGCCTTTATAAATTTAACTAAAACTTAATGAATTATTTGAATGACAATAAATTTCCTAACTTAATAAACAACCACCTCACTAATGAAGTGTGAAGACGATTGCAAGGAGACATTTAATTAGATCATTTATAACTCATTAAGTAGCAAACTGCTATACCCCCTGTTGGTTACTGTTAGTGATGAAAAGAGATAAAACAGCAGAACTGTTGTTTCAGATGTTAAATTAAGTTTACATGTTCCAAGGAGCTAGTGTAGATATGTCCATTTATTTCAGTAACATCACTTTTTCTGCTGAAGCCTAGTTTACAGATCCTTAGAATGTGAGACCTGCATACTTAGAGAGTGTGCTGTTACGTTGCCTCACTTTGCAATGTAATTGCACTTCAATTTCAAAATATATACAGAAAACATTGCTGTGTGGATGTATGAACAAAAGGTATCTTCTTGTCTACAATAGGACCTTTTACCATTTGGAAAAGTGGTTTTAGTCAGGCAACATTCAGTCAAGGTGATATTGCATTTTCTGAATTTGTGAGTACCAACAAACAACTGTTAAGAAAGGATAACTTCTGTCTATTATACTTTATAGTGTGGAGTTTGTCAATAACTAGGTCTTCTAAGTGAAGATATGAACAACATGTCAAAAAATGATCACATGATACAGTCAGGCCTTTTTTTTTTAACTTTCTGGAAGTTGTAAATCTTTCAAACAAAAATGTGAGTGAGTTCACTACACCTTAGTGGAAGGATGTAAGAGTGTATAATTTCAGTTTTTAGAGATCAGATAGTATCCGTCAGGATTCATTTAGGTGACTAGCTTAGGTGCCACCACATTGAAGTATTACATACTTGGCTCAGATATGTGTGTCATTGAAATTTATGTGATTACCCTATGATATCAATGAAGAAATGTTCATGTCTGTGAAAATCTGGAGAGAGATAGCCACATCTAAAACAGATGTCTAAGCTTTTTACAAACTATATGGCTGATCCAGTCTGGTAAGTTAAATACCTATCTCTTCAATAAGTCTATGAAGATCTAAATGAAATACAACATGTGGAAAGTCCTTGGTTTTATGCTTCATTCAGTCTAAGTGAGAAGCAAGATGCTTTGCATCCCAGGAGAGTGTTATGACTATAAAGACATCCAATCCTTGGTTAAAAAAGCCCAGACACTTTATTTGCAACTAGGCATACAAAAGTCATTGATGAGTGATAAAGAAGACAACATAGAATCTGATGTTTAAGGTATTTAGCTGAGTTGGAAAACATGGATCTCTGATTCCTGCTCTCAGAGTTGTTTTTATCTCTCTCTCCAGATAGGTGGAGACTATGCTTGACTGAAATATTCTTTACTTTAGTGATTGTCATATTCCTGAGAAATGCATAAGTTTATCCCCCTTTGAGGCTAAAGATTTCACATTTTCTGGTTGAATGTTAAAGCTAAACACCTTCAACACAAATGCCAAAATTAGTTGTGCTACAGTTAGTTTCATACTTATTTAGAAAAATAATTTTAAAATAATTTTCTGACTAAGAGTTAATTTGATATGACGTGACCCAGTATATTTCTTTATGAGGTCACTTGGATAAATGAAATAAAAACATAAAACTAATATTTCCATTAAAAAAAAAAAATTAGTGTTAAGGCTACTGTATTGTATTCTGAAAACAGGACTAAGAGAAGACAACATATGATAATAAATTCTATGGATATGATGTGTTGGGTTTTTTTCCACGATCATGGATAGTTATAACCTGATCTACTATGAAAATTAAAGATCTTATAAAGATTAGGAGACAAAGATTTAGAAAGGTGAAATAAGCAGAGAAGGGCAGTTTGGTTAAGTGGAATAGAGTGATATTGCAGTAAGAACGTAAAGAAGTGTAAAGAAGTAAAGATATGTAAAGGTTAGCACATTTAGCAAAACGGGGAGAACCAACATAGTACACCAGGTGTCTTTGGAAGAAACAACAGTGAAACTCACAAAGTTTTATGTGGCCTAAAGTAAGTATTTAAAAATCTGGGTGATTTTTCATGTTCTAGATAACATATGAGTTATGATATTTTGAGCAAGGCAAGAAATGAGAATTTTAGTTTCTACTTAAACTGTATAAAAGAAATCAGATTATGTATCTGAATATCTTGCTTTTGAAGAGAAACTCTTAAAGAAGGACAAAAATGAATCAAAAGTACCTATGAAACTTTAAATGATACTATGTTATAATAGATCTATGGATTTTATTATAGACCTATAAGGAAATTTGAAGCCTAGTATATGCCTTTGAGACCTCAAGTACTTAGGGTTGGCAACTGATAAAAAGACTTCTGAATTTGATGCAATGCTTAAATGGGTCTAGAAGGAAGAGCCCTTTTTATCCCTCTTATTAGGTGATCTTTTAAGGTTGTTTTTTTTTGTTTGTTTCCTATTTTTTTAAAGTATGTGTTTTATGTTGCACTGAACAGTATATTAATAGAAACTTTGAATGCTCCAAGTTCTGTTTCTTTATGTAATTTTCTTATAGCTGGAGGGTGAATGAACTGTAATGAAGGTTAGAGTAGCCATTAGTCCAATATCCCTTGGAGGGAAAAGAGGGGGAAAGCTGCCAAAGAAAGGCCTAATTTATCAGCTAAAAATCCTAGCTTCACTGGGAATATTCATTGCAATATTTCTGTAAAGAACAGCAATAAGCAGTGTAAGAAACATGAAATATTTGAATATTAGAGGAGAAATCCTTTGCTTTCATGAGAAATGTTTGGTTTCTTTATACATCTACACTTGTATTGGCATCGTACTGTGAAGTATGTATCTTCCAATAATATTTTTAAGGGAAACTTCTTTATATTTTTCTTTGGAGAAAAATTTAATATGCAATCTTAACCTTTTATCCTAAGGCCATACTCTATTTCTTAAAGTTTGTATCTTTAGATGTTTGCATTTTGAAGGAAGAGCTTTATGACTTTCAGATGATATGAACTTTCTAATTCTAGCACGTTTCTGGTTCAGACACAAGTTTGCTAAGAGAAAAGATTTTTGAATATCTGAAGTTTGATGTGTCAATTAAAGTATTATAAGGACAAGTTCCAATGATATTATTTTTAAAAATTGTATTTTTAAATTACTATGATCATAAGAATTTTGAACATTGTTAGATAAAAGAATGCAAAATGCAGTTTTACTTCATCAGTACAAAGAAATTAATGGTTGGTATATACTACTGTAGGACTAGAAGTTAGGTAGATTCTGTAAGCAGATACACTTATGAATAATAATAAGAAGAAATGAATTCACTGGAAATGTTTTGTCTTTAAGTAAGGAGTAAAAATCACAGACAAAGGGCAATGATGAAGTTAGTCTTCTGAGATTTAGGGTTGAGTAGCTTGCAGTATACTGTATATATACTGTACACTTGGCACAGCTGATACAGTCTTTTAAAATTGGTTGAAATCGTAACTCATCAGGGATGTTTGATCAAGGATGGTTCTGATCTTAGAATTGTTAGAGGAAAATAAAACATGCCAGATTTAATAGCCCAAGAGAGGCAAGGCTGCTGTTGCTGCATGACCCCAGGTCCAGCCAGTAGTGAGGCTGAGGATGTATTCCCAACACATGCATACAGAGTGCACATAAATATGATGTATATACATAAATGCATATATAAATGGCCAGACACACAGATCACAGGCAGGCTGAGCAGTCACACAAACACAGGCAGAACCAATAGACTCATCCTGTTCCCCTCTGTACAGAGCAGGATGGAGATCCACTAGTGATGTGTATGTACAATATAGATACCTCCAGCAACTGGGGTCAAGCACTCTGTCTGCCCAGTAGCTGACCTTTGGATCTCAAGCTCCCCGCTTGCTGGCACCTGGACATACGAGCCCCCAAGATTATAGCCCCACTCCAGTTGCTGATACAGATCATCACATAGATGCACACACAGCTGGTCAGGACTTCCTAAGTTCAAGCAGCCAACCTCCTAGTGCTCTCACCTTTAGAGATACACAGGTGCTCTCACTCACTTTACCTTGCTCCCAGGACACTTCACCCATTCATCAGCTGCTCCAGCTTGATTTTCTGTAAGAGTCACATGCTCATGTGCACATCTGCAGTTGCTCCAGTTGCTGGTACCATGGAAACACAGACCTTCAACCCATGATAAGTCTCCAGTTGCTGGCACTCAGATCACAATACACACACATGCACACAGCCCTCACTGAGGAAAGCGTTAGAAATGAGGCAACATCTGGAGTACTAGGTCCAAGTTTGGGCTCCCCAGTACAAGAAGCATGTAGACATCCTAGAGCAAGTTCAATGAAGGACCATAGGGATGATTAAGGAAGTGGAGCATTTGATACATGAAGAAAGGCTTAGAGAGCTGGGATTGTTCAGTCTGGAGAAGAGAAGGCTTGGGGGAATATTATCAATGTAAATAAATATCTGTTGATTTTGAGTAAAGAAGATGCAACATGGCCCTGGCCAACCTGTTCTAGGTGACTCTTTGAGTGGGAAGTTGGATTAGATGATCTCTAGATGTCCCTTCCCATCTCAATGATTCTGTATGAATGTGATTCTATGAATTACACATTTCAGAATGGATAACAGATTTCATTTCATACCCTTATGGACAAGAAGGCCAATGGTATCCTGGGGTGCATGAAGAACAGTGTGGCCAGCAGGTCGAGAGAGGTTATCTGCACCCTCTACCCTGCCCCGGTGAGGCCACATCTGGAGTACTGTCTCCAGTTCTGGGCTCCTCAGTTCAAGAAAGACAGGGAACTACTGGAGANGGGCTCCTCAGTTCAAGACAGACAGGGAACTACTGGAGAGAGTCCAGCAGAAGGCTACAAGGATGATGAGGGGACTGGAGCATCTCTTGTATGAGGAAAGGCTGAGAGCTGGGTCTGTTTAGCCTGGAGAAGAGAGGACTGAGAGAGGATCTCATCAATGCTTATAAATATCTAAAGGGCAAGTTTCAAGAAGGTGGGTCCAGACTCTTTACAGTGGTGCCCAGTGACAGGACAAGGGGCAATGGACACAAACCGGAACACAGGAAATTCCATTTGAATATGAAAAAGTACTTCTTTATTGTGAGAGTGACAGAACACTGAAACAGGCTGCCCAGAGAGGTTGTGGTTGTTGTCCTTCTCTGGAGATACTCAAAACCTGCCTGGACACAATCCTGTGCAACCTGCTCTAGGTGATCCTGGTTTAGGAGGGGGGTTGGCCTAGATGAACTCCAGAAGTCCCTTCCAACCCCTACCATTCTGTGATTCTGTTATTCATTTCACCATTTTTCAGAATATCTAATTCCAGTATCTAATTAATTTGTCCCCCACCCCCAAGAAAAAATCAGTCTTTGACAGGGAATTTATCTTTTAAGACTTCTAAGCCTATATGAGATGTGTATGTGTATTTATACAGAGTGTGTGTGTGTGTGTGTGTGTGTATACGCAAACACACTCTTAATCATATCAAGTGAAAATAAAATCTTTAGGAGATGCCATATGAAGACAGGAACAGAGATGTTGAAGTGTTTAAGCAAACACTTATTGCAAATGAATAGTCAATGGTTTCTGCTCAAAATAATTCTCTTTCTGCATGTATAAACAGTTATGAAACAGTCTTCGGATACCTGATTATAAAGATGAGATTCTATCTGAAACTGATACAGCTACATTTGAATGTCTACATCTACTTGGAACAAATCATCTCAACTTCTCTCACAATTAATACATGTTAGGTTGTGATCTAGTATCCCATATGTAAATTTCTGTTGATTTTTCCATTGCTTTAGCATGTCTCTCCTGGTCTTCAGTGGTCAGTTCGGGTAGGCAAATATTTCCCATAGCTTCTGGTTTTAAAGTATAAGACAAACTATAATTGAATAAATATCAAACCATAATTATTTAACAAATTAGATAAAAAAGAAACAGCAACAATATATTAAAATAAATATTATGGTAGCCTATATTCTTGGAAAGAGAAGAAGGAAGATTTGACAGAAATAAGGATAGTAAGGAGTTTAGGAATCAAATAAATACTGTGAATTACATAGGAACAATATCAAATGACAAAGCCAAATTTCTTAATTACAAAGAAGAGAGAATAAAAAAATAACAGATACTTATATTTATATTTTGAGAGAAGGAAGATTCATTATACAAGGGGACGATTAAGTATTTTCCCCTGTATCAGTAACCGAAAACATTAGTATTTAGTAGTCCAAATAATCTTTTTCCCCACAATTTCTTAAACACTGGGATGATGAAAGCTGTAGTTTACAAATCTTTGAAATGAATAAATCATTACATATTACAGAAATTCCCTTAAAAAAAAATAATAAAAAAAATTGTATAGTGTTAGTGTATACCAATATTCCAAAAGGGAAAGAAGACAAATTAAAGGTGTGCTTTTAATTTGTGCTCCTGGAAAGAGACCAAAAGAGAAAGTGATTTAATTGAGTACATAGCAGTAAATGAATATTTAAGGCTTTGTAGAACTAGTGTAATGATACCTTGAGGGCGATAGCACTTATATGCATCTAGGGAAAAGAAAATAGTTCAATTTTTGCTTAATACATTTACTTGGATGTTCTTATAATAACTTCTCATGACCACGATTTTTTAAGACTGCCCAGTTACATTTACAAATGGCTATCTCAAAGATAGGAATACAGCCGTTTCTCTTATTTAGTTTATTTATGTTATCAACAAAAAGGGATTTTAATTTTTTAATGGCGCAGCACTAGCTACTTTATTGCCTTTTTAGTGCTTACATTAATATGATTAAGTTCGTCTGTCTCTACTTCTGGTGCAGTTTACTTCATTGTCTCATTGGCATTGCTAGCATTTTAATGGTTTCCTGTGGACCTGGAAGACATCCTGTGGATATTTACACAATATGAACTTAATTACACATCTACCTCTATTTGCTGTAGTTGCCATATTTTTAATTGCTCATGACTTTGTTGTTGAGCTCAGATTATTCTAATCACACCTTGAATGCCTCTTTAAAGTCTTTTGTTTGTTTTTGATGATTCAGATTGGAGGAATAATTAGTGGTTTTAACTGTTCTCAAGAACCAAGCTATTAAAGCAAATGTGGGGCAACTGAATGTTTTCTTAAACTTTGCACATATTTCTTGTGCTATCCTGATAATCACCAATCTAACGATTTTAAAATAACGACTGTTATTTCCACATAATTGTAGTTGTTTATCACTAGAAAGGAACCTTTTATTTACAAACATGTCATAAGACATCAGCTGAGATAATATACCTTTTGACAGCAACCAAGAGTAATACAGTCGCAGAATCAGAGTTATTGAAATTGGAAGGGACCTTGCAAATTGTCTTATTTAACACATATCTAATATACATCAGTTAAATTGCCTCTTAAATGTCTGAATAGAAAAAGACACTGGAGTGTCCAGTTCAAAGGTAGATTTCTATATCAACAGATGTCTAAAGTTAAGTGAGGCAACCCTACCTTATGTTTGTAGCCTTTCAATACTTCAACCAAATGCAGACTTATTCCAATTATAAACTCATAATTTCACATCCTTTGAAATTTTCCAGCAGCACAAGAGCTTTTACTTCCAATAGTATGGCTGCAAGGTAAATGTGGGTGCAGGCTCAAGACAACCTTCACATTAGACAAAGAGCAAATGCATATCCTGTGCAGATGGAGTTTACTGTCTAGGTGTGGAGGAAGTTGCCTTTAGTGACACAAACTGCATCAGATGGAAGGGAAACAATCTAGATGTCATTCAGTGCAGCAGGAGAGAATTTTACATGTGGGTTTTTTTTTTCCTTTTCTCGTTTGTAGAATTTCATTTTAGGAAACTGATGTCATAATGATTTATTTGAATTATTATTTTCTCTATTCACAATGTTTTCTTTGACTTATTTGTGCCCATTCTGGAAGTAAACTATTATTTTCTGCTTTTCTATTTCTTTTAATTGTCAACAGTAATAACCTAAAAACAATTGCCTATGTTTTGTCATTTATTTTGTCATACAATTTGCTCTGATGCCTCTGTTGGCCAGTCAAATATCTCAAAAGTAAGTTTAATGACTGCAGTTCACATATAGCATACATTCCTTAAAAAAGCAGGAGTTGCTATTGAATATTTACTGAGTTTCTATTGAATATTTACTGAAAATGTAATCTTTAATTTTAAAAATAAATTTCTAAGGTGTAATTGATACATAAGAGTGATTACATTTGGAAACAGGTAGAAGATACGCAATTTCCATGTATTTGCTTTGGTCTGTAGATTCAAAAGTACATCTTATAGGTAAGTATACAACAAGAACAGAGTATTTCTTCAGAAGAATGCTGTCATTTTCAATTTAATTTTGCTCTTTTCGAAAATGCTTATGAAAGGCTGATTAATCATGTAAATATATACTAGACATATAGGCAGACATTCTGCAACTTCAGGTTTTCCTCCTTTATAAACATTGACATAATTCAGAAGCAAAACAATAACTGCGATAGCCATTCATAATTCCTGAATTCAGTAAAATAAATTGTTAAAGCATGATCTAAATAACCAGTCTGTAAGCAAATGATAAATTGGAATATGCCCATTCCAGGTCAGTTTAGAATAAGTAGCAACCCTTCCCCACACCAACTATTTTATTCGTAGTTCTCAAAGGTTGACACAAGTGGGAAGTGTGCCGATTATGTTATGTATCTGGCATTTACTACCACAATTGAAAATATGCCATAGTACTGAAAAAAACTGAAACAATAGCCCACCAAAAACCCCAGAACTCCAACCAGTAGAATTATAATATGTATGGAAACTTGGTTGAAAAACAACAATATGACGGCATATGATTTTTGTCTTGTATGGAGACCAGGGACAAACCTAAAACTATATTACATGAAATATGTTAAATAAGGTAAATCTTGTGGTTAAGCACTATCCTGAGAACAGTTAAGCACTGCAGTGAGTTTCTCAAAGAGGCTGTGAAATCTCTGTCCTAGAAGAATTTCAAAACCAGACTGCAGAATGGCCTGAGTAGCCTGATCTAATTTTGGATTTAATCTTGCTTTGAGCAAGAAATATGTGATTATTACTACAGACTGATAGTATTCTACAACATTTTGCATGTTGTTTAATTTAGAATCACTTTTTTTAAAAGACATTATTCATATTTAAACTACTGGGTTGAAAGTGTTTTGCTGAGACTGTTCTGATCTTGAAAGACTTCAGTTCCAGGTTATTCTAATGAACTCACTTTTCTTGGTTTCTTTCCAACCAATTAAATTATGTCAAGAAGTTCCCTGGATTCATATATTCCTTGGCCACTCCATACTGCATAAATATTTTAGAACCAACTAGTTTCAAATTAGCAATGCTTAACAATTCTGTGAAGAACAATACCTTAGATGATATGTTGCTGTTTGAATTTCTATACTTTTAACTTCACCATACTTCTGCTCTGTCTTTGGAATGTGGTTGGTGAAGGAAAGAAAGACTGCAATCTGATTTCAGTTGACCTTAAACTACATTGATTTATAAAAGAAGTATACTTCAAATACTTCGAAAGTAAGTCTTACGAGAGGACAAAAAAAAAAAAAAAAAAAAAGTAAAAAAAAAAATGTTGTAAAGTAAAAAAGAAAAGTATACCTCATAAGATTCAATTTGACTCAGGAGAATAAAGGAGAAGGAGCTATCATGGAGGAAGAACTTTGATGATGCACAGTGTATGCCTGTCTATGACATTGTCAGAGAGAAAAAATTTCAGAACTGCTCTAAAATATTATTGGAAGAAAAGGCTATAATCTTCTATATTTCTTCTCAAATTCTGGAGGAGAAAATAATTTTCCAGTTTGATAGACCGATTGAAAAAGAACTAAATTGTTGGAGGCTTATGAAGTATTTTATACTGAAAATGTTGAAATAAAATCTTTAGACACTTTCAGATTTTCCCTGTAGTTCTGGGGAGCAGGATGAAGAGACAGGGTGAAACTATTCATCATGTTCATGAACAGCTGCAGTCACTAAAAATTTAAGCTTCTTGCAAAATTACTCTTTACTTAAAAACGTTTGTGATCTCATTTTATACTAGCATAGAATAAAGAAAATGCCAGATTATAAATTTCTCTAGTGATTTTTTTCCTCTAAGGCTACTAAATATCTTTTCTTCTATACACCATTTTTGTCCTTTCAAGGTCACTCTTATTAAATTAAGCTACTCCCCATGTTATGTAGATGCAAACTGTGTGTGTGAAATAATAATTTTCCTGCCAGTCAGAAGAAATTTGATTTAATTGGGTTTTATCCTGAATCGTATCACTAGACTTCAAGAAGATTCATAATTAATTATTTACAGGGCACATACCGTGTTTCATCCAGTTCACAGACTTAAAGATTTGGACTTCAGAGTATAGCATTTTAACAATTCAGTTTCTAACAAGGAGGGGAATGGATGGACTGAAGGTATATACAGCCTTTTAACAAATATTTTCTCTTTTACAAAGTTAGTGGCAATGAGAAGTGATGGTGTAGCATAACTGTCTTCACCTCAACTCCATTTTAAAAGTTTAGATTTAACAAAGCAGAAGTAACTATAATAAAATCCCCCTGAAAGAGCACAGCATGTCTCCTCCACAGTGTTCTTCATCAGTTCTGATTCAGAAAATGGAGACTGCCTCGAAGGGCGGTCTCTTTAGAAATTTAACAGTGCAGTTCAGAGAAAACTGAACCACAAGAGTCACAAAGATTCAAACACCACAGGGCCTAGTAGGGAAGCTATTATAATTGGCTTTCCACTGCTATCCTTAGCTATAAGAAATGTGTTGCTATCAGAGATTCTTGGACCCCTTGTGGGCTGCAAGAACATTTGGAGATACGAAATGACAGAGTAGAGGCCTGAAGTGTGTGCAGTAAGAATGGCAGAAGAGCTCTGTTGCGTCTGGATACAGTCAAAATACAGTGTTCTGCTCTAACATTTTGCAGCACCAACAATGTATTTTCGAGAGCTATAGAAGTATAAGTTTCATCTGTACTGGCTTTCTGCTAAAGCTATTTTCCAAGTTGAATATTCTCAATAATTATCTATCTTCATTATTGAAAAAGTTCTACTGTAAAAGGGCCAATCTGTCAAATGAAGATAAAGACGCTATGTCATAGCTACACAGGATTAGTAGTTTGCTTGAGGAATCACAGTAGTGGTATCAAATACATGCTCTCTGCAACAAAAGATCAGCAGATAAATCTTTGAATAAAAGGGAGATGAGGGTCTGCTACTTCTCCTCCTACTGCTATTGCTACTACTACTACTTCTTTTGTACAGTTGCATCTAGGCTTGATTAAGTTTATCTTAAGACAAATCCAAGCTGATCAAAATCTATCAACAGAATCCCCTTTGTGGAGGATTGTATCAGCATAACTACAACATGTTTCTCTTCACCCCCGAATAGTCTCGTAATATATGAAGAGCTTAGGAAGAAATGGTTTGGGCTCAAATTGGAGTGTTCAGCTAAAAAAGGGCTTTGCATTTAAGCATTTTGAAATAAAACTGTAAGCAGAGGTGACTCAACTGGCATGCAAAAAAGATTTGATGTTTTCAGCCATAAACATATTTCTACGTAAATATTTTGGTCTGGGAAATAGTAAATTTTCTTACAGTAAGAATCTGGCTCTGCTGTTGAAATAATTAGTATGTAATTAAGCAGTCAGTGAAGAATATACACTAAAAACATTAATGTTAGAGGAATTGCTTTGCAGAGCTGTTTTTATTGAACAACAATAAATTTCAGAAATAATAAATGGAGAAAGGTTTCTACATAGACAAATGATTTCCTGAAATGTCTGTGTTGGAGACACAGATTTCCTGGAATTTTACTTTATCTGTAAGATGATATCACTAACAGCTATGTCTTGCAGCAACTTTTAATAGTAAATATAATGTTATAATAAATATAATGTTATAAGAAGACACTGATAGATACACGTTTTAGTACAAAAATAATTAACCTGTTTAAGGGCCAGATTCTAAGAAAAAAAAATCCTCAGTCTTCAAATAGACACTATATTCCCTGTCAGTATCACAGTATTTTATTTGTTATTTGCTCGCATATTTATTTTCCTTTAAAATACTCTGTAGACTGGTCGGATACTCAGGAAGAAGGGAAGGCTTTCTTTCCTTAAAAAGCAAATACATAGAAGAAAGAAGACTCCAGAGTACAGGGTGTGGCTATGAGAATCACGAGAAAGAGCTAGGAAACTGCAGCTTAAGCGAAGATCGAAATAAGAAACTTGGTAGGCACCTTAAGGGATTTCAACTCATAACATGACTGAGTTGGTTAATTAAAAACAAACCTGAAAGCCGAGACCCACCCTACAAAGATACAAAAAAGAAGGCAGAAAGCTGCCTATAAACCCCTTTTCCAACTTGCATTCCTACCTTACCTCCTTACTTAGGGCTTTCTCTATTTATTAAGTAGTCTAAATCATTTTCTCATAAGGGACCTCCCTGTGAGCAAAATAGGTAAATCTACTTGAAAGTTCTTGCTGACTCAAGATGCAGTTACAGTGACTTAAGATATATCTACATGAGGCTGTACAAACAAGTGAATTTCTGCTAGCCTGAAAGCTAGTTGTGACTATATCCTGTGTTAATAAGCACACGGAGAAGTTACAGATTATTTTTTTTTTTTCCTCCATAAAATTTGGGTTAATTTAATTGGCCTTGCTTATCTTGAAATCCAGAATTAGTTAACTTCTCTGGCCATTTAGGCCTTTTAGGCAGGCAGAATGGCAACTTACTGAGTGGAAAGCAGCCCAAACCAGCTGCCATGGAGGATTTGACAATTTTACTCAGTACTATTAGGAGTCCTATCTTTATGCTCAAGTTTTAAATGCCAGTATTGTATTTTCAAAGAGGAATAAACTTTTCTAATTCCTATTTAAAGCACATAAGAATGAAGAAGCATTATTATAGCCTTATCTTTTATTTAACAATTACATCCTTACAACTTCCAGTCAAGTCATGGAAAACCTACATCAGATTGCTTAACTCATCTAATAAAGTTCAAACTGCATCCTTCAACTTTTGAGAGAATTAACTAGATGCATGGTATAGGTCATATAGACAGTGACTGAGGTGCTTTTAAGAATGTTTTTCTTTTACGTTAAAACTAAAAAAACTCCAACTAAACAAACAAAAATGTGCTAGATAGAGACATAGAAAGAATAAATATGTTTCTTAAGAGTAATTATTAGGACAGGCAGCTAGGATGGGCGAATCCCAGGTTTTTCAGTTCCACAATCAAGTTTCACTCACTGTCTTATCAGATGATTTAAGTGCAAAAAATATCTCTGGAGAAGCAGCTGAATTCCATATGTCTCTTTTACTAATTGAGTTCCCTTCCTGCAAATTTTGTGGTTTGCCTTGTGGTGTATCTTAATTTTTCCACAGTTAAGCAGACTGGTCTCAATAACTTCTCTTACTAGTCACCTCAACACGTCAAAGTTTTAACTTATGAAGGACCACTTCTGAGGAAGGGATTTTTTTGGACTAAATACCCTGTTACTGCAGAAGGAATTTAAATTGGGTATCTGATATCCTTAATAAGTACTGCTTGTGAGATATCATGTAATATGGAAGCACTGATTCCAAAGATATGTTGTTTAAAATGACAGTAGATACTGTCTTTATGCAGCATGAGATACAATAAGATTTGACTGAGGCTGTTGACCATACAGGTTTGACATCTTTTCTTTCAAAATAACTTGAGCCAGATGTGAAAGGAAAAGCACTATGAAAGTTTAGGAGTTGCTGACTGACTGAGATGCACCTGTTCTCCCAACAAGTCAGTGTTAGCTCCCTCAGGTCTTTGGGCAGGGAAAGATGGATGATCGTTGTTTCAGAATGATTGGCATGTGTCTCCCAGGACTGTTCAAATGAAAATAGAATAAGTGTCAATCCTATTACAAGATTTGCTCTTCCTAGGTAGCTAAGTGGAGAAATAACTACTTAATGAATCCCAATATTGGATGTGAGTCAGACAATAGCCTGCTAAGACATGGAAAAATGAGGTCATTCTGATCATGAAGTTAGTTTACATGAGGAACTGTAGTGTACAAGACTACATACATATGAGGGTTAGGAATTTTCCTTGTTAGTTAGCAAGCTGCTGAAAGTTTTTGTCATCTCAGTTTTCAGGTGAGTATATGATGCATTTTGGACTTTTTTAACATTCATACTGTGACACAAAAACCAAAAAGTTCAAGTTTGCTTCTTGTAAGTGAATTTTCACCCTACAGAGAGAAGCAGGAAAAAGCCTGCACAAATTTTAATACCTGTGTAGCTGGACCTCATCTTAAACACTTTCAACAAGCTGTGGCTTCTGGACAATAATGCATGGCACCTCTTTAGAAACAATGGAATTCAGGAAAGGAATTCCATGCATTATCATCCTTGTAAAAGAATCAAAGATCTCCTTTATTCCCCTCAATTTTATTATTTTGTGAGTGCTACCCACCAGGGTAAGGACTCTGTATCTCAGTGATACTGAACATCAGCAAAAGACATGGACAGCATCAAGAAATCTGACAGCTATACCATTTCAAATGTAAAACTTGTAGAGAAAGTTAATAATTTCTAGTTCTAAAAACATAAATACATTCTTAATATAAAATATATGCTTTACTTATTTAATGCAAAGATAAACAAGGTGAGTTTGCTTATGTCTGTGTATGTATTGTTACTATATCAAGATAACAACTTTCAATGACAAGAAACATGATATATCAGACTAGAGTTCCTCAAGATTATTCCACTTAAAGGTGTGGAGAGTAATGTTTCACCTACCTCAAAAAACTGACTTACTCTGGATATGAAATTCATAGACTTTATTTCAAGTAGAAGACCAGTAAATGTAAATTACAACCTTGACAATGAAAAAATATTGAGTTTTCATTTGGAGAGGTATAAAAGGTTTTGTGCCTGATCAGCCACTCTAACATGTAATAAAAGAGTGCTTTGCAGTACAGTGATCAATACATTTAGTCTATTATTGGACTCTTGTCATGTGCATAACTAGAACTAATGCAGGTATAATCTGATTTTTGGGAAAACCAAGAGGGAATATCGTCCGGCTTTCTCTTTAAGAAAAATGCAAAGGTCTATCAGTCCCATAGTTCAGAGTCTGTGTTTATGCATTGTCAGATTTACAACTTCATTTTTTGAGTGTAGTTGTTAAGCTACTCTATGAAATGTGCTGTTGCACAACTGGTTGTTTTTTTTTTCTGAGCAGCAGAAGCATCCTGAATTTCTAAGTTTATAGAGGACAGTTTTACAGACAGTTATAAAAGCCAAGCATGAGAACGTGAATAGACTGATAGTGTGTTAAAAGCAGGACATGACTTTTGGATAAAACAGGGTGCATCTTAATCACTTGGTGGCAAAAGGCTAATTAAACTCCAACAGTAAATTAACGTGGCATAGGCTAGGAGAGCACAGGCAAGTTATCATTACTCTGTGCAAGATGACAAAGCTCACAATCAAAATTGTAGCTTTCAAGGGCAGACTATCAAATGTACAGGACCTCTCAGTTAGAAGTAATGTGGGACTAAACTCAGTTTTAATTGCTTGGTAACAAAAATTGCTGTTTCAGGCATTTTCATTTTTTTTAATTATTTTTTTCCTTTTTAATTTTTTTTCTTTTTTTTCCTTTTTTTTCCCTTTTTTTTTTTCCTTTTTCTGGCAAAGAGGTGGCTGAAACCACCAGGCTTTCCAATCAAAGATATTTTATTTTTTCAGGTCTTGAGCCTTTGTTTAGAGACAAAAGACAGTAATGTGTGGCACTGCTCATGAGATAATGCCTGTTAGCACCTTAACACCTTGGTTGTAATTTTCTGCAGCTTTTATTTGTAGTAGAGATAATAGGTTAGACTCAACAAAGGGATTACTGATGATCACCAAATATATACTGCACAAGCACAGATAATGGCACTGTTTGTTTGCTATGAGAGCTGACTTTTCCACAAGAATAGTTCTAGATTTTGCTCAGTGACACCCTTGTAAAGCTGGAATAACTACCTTCAGAAAAGTACTTATTTCACATTTCTGATGGCCAGCAAAGAACAGAACTTTGTCCTTAAACTTACAGCTTTAATGACAATCCCAACCCTTCCGGTAAGCCATAATGAGGAGTACAAGTAATAAACAGAGTGGGATTTGGTTTAAACTTAGAGGAAATAAAAATGTTTGCCTAAAATCACTTTGATCAGTAGTTTGAGGGGCTACATTAGTGAGACTTACTGTGTGTGAAATACAGGTATTTTGGTTGCTAATGATTGTCCCAGTTACTCTAGTTAGGGCCCCAAGAGCACAGCCCAGCCTCATTGTCCCTGACAGACCTGACCTGGGACCCTTACCCCGCATCCAGGGCTCCATTTTGGCTCAGCCAGGGCCAGGGTGCCTGTGCCTGGCCCTGTCTCTGGCCCTGCCTCTGTTGGGACCTGGTCTCCTGGACAGTGGGCTGTGTTGCTGGCTGCCATCTGTGCCTGATGCACTCGGGCCCTGAGGAATGCCACCCATCGGGGAAGGCACCGCCGGGCCCGGGTCCCCCGCTTCCCATCCCGAGGGAGCCCTCAGAACCCACAGTGCCCTGAGAGTTCCCCTCTCCTCCCGCACACACAGCGCATGTGCACACGTCATCACGTCGTGACTCACTTGTGACGCTCTGCAGGGCTACCTCTACCCCTAGACTGACATACTTTTGGTAGGAGCATTTCACCAGCAGTTTAGCTTAACAATTTCTTTAATTGGATGGATACCTGAACTTGAAAAGCTTAATTTTTGACTTTGCTTGACTACCTTCTAGGTGAGATTTCTCCTTGAACTCAGTCTGAGCCTCTCATTTCAATTTATGCCCACCATCTCTCATCCTTCCGCCACACGCCGCTGCAAAGAGGCTGTCTCCATCCCCTTGCTGATCTCTCTATGGGCACTGGGTGGCTGCTGTTAGGTCCTCCACAGGCCATCTTCTCTCCAAGCTGAGCAAGAGCCTCAGACTCTGCACACAGGGCAAGAGCTCCAGCCCCAACCATCCTGGTGGCCCTCCCTGGACTCATTCAGACTGAACACAGCCATGAGCAACCTAATCTGACTGCAGAGATGGCTCTGGTTTGATCAGGAGCTTACGCTAGATACATCCTGAAGTCCCCTCCAGCCTGAATTTTTATAACTTAGTAATAATAATAATAATAATAATAATAATAATAACAATAATAATAATAATAATAATAATAGTAACATTTTAAAATTGTCATTGTTATTGTTATTGCTGTTGTAATTGTTGTTATATTACACCCATGATCCTTTGGGTTGAGATTTAATTTCTGTATGGAACAGAATCTGACATCATGATGATGCCATTACAATAGGTATTTTCATGCACCCTCCTACATTGTGAATATTCAGTTCTGAAGTACTGTAACAGCAGTAAATATAATACTGAAAAGTCCTTTTCTAAAATGGTCCATTTCAGCTGCAGAACATGAGCTGTTTTCCTGTAAAAGAAGAAAAAAAATATGAGATACCTAATGAGTGTCAAAGGAAGAAGTGATAAATATGAGACCTAAAAAAACCCCTCATCTGATTCTGTTAACAGTAATTTTAAAGAATTAGTGTGGAAAACAAAACAAAAACAACAACAAAAAAACCCCTAATCTTAAAAAAGCCTCAGCAAGATTATATACACCTTTCCTTACTCCCTAGTGATCTTCTCTTACTGCATCCCAAAAACAATTAACAACTGTGAGAAACTGATGAAACAATAAATGGTGTTTCAAAATAGTCTGAAAAGTATTAGAGATCACATATCTTTTTTTCTCATTTTGTTGAATGATTTAAGGTGTTTCCACTGGTCACTTGTAACAGGATTTATTCATATTGTGCTGAGCTTGCAAGGTCACAAGACTGAGGTTTGTCAGGCTTGAGGTTTTTCAGAGCATATTTTGACTTGCCTGTAGTTTTGTTTTACTAGGCTTAATTTTGACAGCATTTTTTTCTAATTGCTCAGGTGTCTGTATCTATCTTTTTTTTTTTTAACTTTTGTTGATCTTTGTGTGGTACAGGTATAATTTCATATAGATAGCAGTAACAAGCAGTTGTTCCAGGCAGAATGAAATATTTACAACTCTAACACAATGACACAGGGCAGAGAAAAACAGGAAAGAGGCCTTGAGAAGTGGAGAGAGTGCAGCATAGAGGATCCAGAAATGAACTGATGAAAAGGGGCACAGTCTTGGCACTGGAGACCCTGCACTATAAACAAATCTGTAATAGTTATTTTTAAAAAAAACCAGCAAAACCTTACAGACATGGAACTGGACAAAACTGAGTTTAAGGGTAAAGAACAGAACAAAGAAATAGTACTTAATCTATGTAAAAGATGCCATAAGCAGTAAATTTGGGTATAACCTGGAGCTGTAGACCAATGAAGAAAGTGAAACATGTAAACACATGATAGTAGGCATATCTAAATGACCCTAAGTGGGGAAAAAATAAGAAAAAGGAAAGGGAAGGGAACTATTAATTTCCCATTAATAGTTCAGGAGTTTAATGGAAAGGAGACTATCCACTGAATATTTTGCAAGCAGCTATACAGTTTGGACAGTAGAAGAGTGTGATAGAATGAACAAGGTATAATCCTGAGACCAGAAATTCATCTGTCTGCGATCTGAAGCTTACTTTGGTGCAGTCCTGCTGTGTAACCTCAATTTTGCTCAGAAAGCTGCTGGGGTGTAAGGCAGTATATAAACTATATCGATGTCAGATAAGAATAGTAAAAATATTGACAGAAGTTTTATTAAGGAGATAATAAATAATAGCTCAAAGCTTTAAACAGAAAGACACCAGCATGAAAAGGTATACAACCTAAGGAAAAAAAGGATAGCAACACAGCAACATCAAGGATCAGCCTGCTCCAAGGAAACAACTGTACCTCACCTGACTGGCACATGCCTGGACAGCAGAAACTCGATGTCTTATCCAGAGTGTTAAGCATATTAGTATAATATTTAGCTTAGCACCACACTATTCCTAGCTATTTATTGTGTGTATTTGCCAATAAATAATTGCTATGTTAATAAATAATGCTGAAGTCCATTTGAAGAGTCTCTTTGTGTATAGGTACCTGAACAAAAAAGATCCAGTGAGGGAGAGTTGCAGACGGTGCAGATGCTCAAGGCCTTTGCTGTCCTCGGTGCTGGGACTGGTCATAGAAAGGCTGAATTTTAAATTATTTACTAATTTTCCCAGTATGCTTAAGAAAACATGGCTCCTCAGCTAAGTTAGTTACAGCCTACCTATTACATTAACTTCAAAGCATGGTGTAGAGCTAGAGGCTGAGATGTTCCATCCTGACAGCCTCAGAAAATTCATTTCTTTGTGTGCTCACAGTTCTATAGCAAAGATTTCTCCCCACATGTGCTTTCTTAGTCAGGCTTGACCCTTATAAAGGAAGTAATAGTACCGAGTTCAGTTTAAGTGAGTTTTTAAAGCTCTTGCTGTCTGATGAGTCTGGCAATTAGTGACAGTATGGTGGTAAATCTGTGACACTGGAGCTCGAACTGAAAATCTCTCATGTATGAACCACTGAAATTAATTAGATAGAAACAGCTTTTAATTCCTGCTGAGCTGGATGGAACTCAAACCCTACAGGTGAAAGATTATCTTCTTTATTATTAATAAACTCCCAGTAAGTCATAATTTAATAATCATTGGTTTAAAAAAAACCCAAAACCAACAAACCAAAAAACAGAATTAAAACACTGAGTTTCTGCAAGGTAAATTCATCAAATCAAACTTGCTGCGTTTTAGAGATTAAGTAGACAAGCTTGTTAATTATCTGGGCAGAAAGACAAAATCTCCCACACATCTCCTGTAAACATACTCAGTTATCCCATGCCCTGCTATATTTTTTTAATTATAGAAATGGGTTTTGGTTCTTCCTTAACCAAATAGGAATGTAAAAAATGCAACCAGGTGAAGCAGGCAAATATAAACACAAAAGCCAAACTTTTTTTTTTTTTTAATTATAAAGCACTGTGGACAATTTAAAGGATTCAATGGTGAACTGATGCTTGGAAACCACATAAATTAAATGTGGTTAAAGAAGTTTTGTTGCAAAAGCAATCTATATGCTTTCTTCCCATTTCAGGAATTACTAGAGGGAAATTTTCTTAGAAATTGCAGTGCAACACTGGAGAATAATTTCTCATGCAGACAACCTGTTTTTTTGAATTTACGCATTACATAATTGAGGCATCACATTTGTGATCTATATATGCCTTGCAGAGATTCCTTTCATATTAGAAATATGCAACGAACATGATTATTTTCTTCTATAAAAGTGAAATACAGTGGAAATAATGAAGCTACGTATTTTATTAATGAATTCAGAACACAAACTCCAGCTGCCATCGTAACAACTGGGGAGACTTCTGTTATGTATTTTCAAAATATGACATAATAAGTTTTCAGGTTAATTAATTAATCTGAATGAAGTCTCATGACAAATATGTTATCTTGAACATGGTAACTGGTCACTAAAATAAACCCTCTTTACTACTGGAATCTTTTACAGGGCTTGTTCCATTCCAGACTAAATAAAATATAAAGGTAATATACTGCTGTGTTTACTAATATGAGATATAAACTTTTCTACTGATTTTAAAACTGCATTAAATTACCTAAATTTATAGGGAATACATCAGTAGTATGAGAGTAGCTGTACTTCCTTTGAAGCATACAACATCTTCTGATCATGTTCTTCTTTAAGCTTAATGTTTCCCTATCAGGAGAGGTAAGGGTGAGTTGCAAAGGTCCTTCATGTTGACATGTATTAGCCGACAACCTAACTTCAACTTATACAACGTGTGTCTCTAAAGCAGGATGCATGTCTGATACATTGATTTCTGTTTCCCCTCCCAGCCACATGAGTACCGTATCAAGGCATGCAGAAAATCTATTTCCTCACAGCCTATGGACCCCAGTGTTTTCCTCTTGCTCTGGATTATGGATATGGAGGGCTGACATCAATACCTGACTGGAGAGTATCATATTGAGTTTTTTGTACTAGAGGCACCTGTAAAACTCTGCTCCCAAAGGATACTTCTGGATCCATGTGTAAGCAAGCCATCTTCACTTTTTTTTTTTTTTAACTTGGACTAACAGTATTGCCTATGAAAAAGTAGACATTTTTCCTTTTTCAGCATAATGAACATATCTAAACAGATATTCTGAAGAACCCAGGTGTCTTCAGTGCTCCATGTCATCTCTCTCAAAAAAATCCGTTATGATAACAGAGAAAATAGTGGAAAAGAAAGGTCTGTTTTACAGCCCAGAAGGACTCATTTTTTTGTAGCAGGTAACCAAAGTGGAGAACTTCTGTGTTAGGATGCAGCATAAAGTTATAATGAATATTCTACAAGGCCTTCTGAGTTTTATTTACAGTACCATGAGTAAACTGGGCATGTCCAGATTTGGCATACTGTCTCAAGTGTAGGGGTATGTTTTCATATATATGAATGCTATTTTTGTTATTCTCAAAGGAGCAGAAGCAGAACCTGAGATACCATCAACCTGTAGGAAGAGTGGATAAGGCACTTAGATCTGGATTTAAAGATAGGAGTAAAGATGCACAACAGTACGGATATAAATTGTGCAGAGAAGAATGTGTACTATGAAACAACAGAGTAAAAAAGAAAAGAAAAGGCAGAAACAGAAAAGGGAAAAATTTTGTAGAAAAGAAGTGTCCTTAAAAGTCTTGAATTGTGGGGTCTAGTTCCTGCTTAGGGACTAGATATTCATTTTGCTTCTTCTCTACAACTTCAGATTTTCAATATTTGGCAGAATTTAAAATTAGGGACAGAGAGTCCAAAAGAAACTTATCTTATACCCCTTTTTCTAAGGAAAAAGATCAAAAGGTTGATGTTCTGGGGAAAGCCTTTCTGGGCATATAGGACATCCAGATCAACTCATATGCAAAATGTTGTCTGGAATTTCTTTTGTGATTTCATATAAAAGTGATTGTTAACAGTCTATGAATATCTGGTAGGCACTTTCAGAATATCTGGGGGGGTTGGATTTTTTTTTTTTTTTTTTATTTAGTTCTAAGGCACCTCATTCAAGATCCCCTAAGAAAGGAAGAGGTACAGGTATTTTGACAGATAAATGGTCTTCTATATGAAACAATAATACAAGGAAACATTTGTTATTCTTTCTAAATTAATTAATTCATTATTAAATTCTAGCCATTTAATTACAAATACCACTTAGTATCCTAAATGCTGAATCTCAGGTTGATGCCTGTTTGCTGTTGAAATATGACAGCTAAGTCAGGAAATCTCTTTACAGCAACATCTATTTGTATTCACGATGGAACACAGTTCGTGTATAATGCTCATTCATTATCTAAAGGACAGAATGTGGTTTCACAATATTCTGCTAGCAATATGCTGGCAGAAGCACCCCTTAAGAAAACTAAAATTACATTGCCTGTTACTGAGCATAGGAATAATGAACATGTTTTGGTTGCTTCTGAGTGTCTTTCACCCCAAAGTGCTGCACTGCTAATTTCGAATAGACTACAAAATCTTCAAGCCACTATCTTGTACTGTTGAATAAGCTTACAAATTATTTTTCCCACATTGTGCACTTGAATCAATGTTCCTTTTAGCTGCTCAACTTTTTCTGTGCTACAGACATATCTAAAAAGAAGATTTTTAATATCAAGATCCTCTAAAGTGAAAAACTATTTATTTTTTTTCTAATATCCTGAAAAAGTCTCTCCTCATTGGTAGAGCACCATATTTTTTTTTACAAATGTAAATCAATGGAAAATGGAAATAACCAGGCCTTGATTTTGCTGTTAGAGATGAATTCAGAAACTTCATGCTTTCAGAATGACTCACACTCACTTCAAGGAATTGCTCTCCCAATGAACAGCACCAAAAGGACTAAGAAATTAGTAATATGGCTTTGCATATTTTGGCATGGTCCAAAAAGATCTCAAAGGAATACTAAAATTCTTCACTGTGTAATGGAGAATTTAGATATCTTTAAGAAAGTAGGATTAAATCATTGAAGAATGATTGAAGTATCACTTCTTTCAGGAAAGACATTTGTGTGACTTTTATTCAATGAGCAATTGGGTTTTTTTTATTTTAAACTTTAGACTCTCAGGTGCTAAAATAAATAATGTAAGTGTTGTCCTCTTCAGTCTCAAATCCCAAGTGTAAGAAAAAAAGAACAAGTTATCCTTCTTCTTTTTTTTTTTTTTTAAGAATTGCAACATTAATATGCTATGTACATATGCAGAACCATACCAGAACTGATTTTATGTGGCATTATGAATATTTCAAACTGTTGCCTGGAAGCAATGCCCTCAGGTAGTCACCATACTAGCCCGCTACCATGTTAAGAGTAATGGAATTCCCAGAAGTGCTACTTTCCATAAATATGACTTTTTTAACATGACAGCAAAGGCATTGTGACAGACATGTTTGATGGAAACAAAAGAAAAATGTCTCTTTTATATGAAGTCCTTGTAGTAATGATTTTTTAATGAATTGTGTAGTAGCATAGATATTAACAGATATTTTAATTTTTCTGAGTCAATACAATCACATCTTCAAAGATGACCAGAATAACAAAGTGTCATCTTTCCATCTCCCATTTCTTTCAATCTTATTAAAGCTACTATATAATTTGTGATTGCAGCAATAAAAATGCTTGCTCTTTCTATCCCATTTCTCCTTTTATCATTCAATCTTGACTGATTGATTAGAGCCAGCTTGGGTCTAATTTAAAATCTATATAAAATGCAGAACAGACTATCAATTTCAGAAGTCAAACATGAGGGTAATATCACAGCATCATAATAGTATGGAAATTTAGATTTAGGTTCTTGTGGTTGGTTGTAGGATTTTTTTGTTTTGATATGGGTTATTGTCAAGCAAGAAAACTATGATATTTGAATAACATCAAAATTCAGGTCTTCAGGTCAGATTCTGGGAATGTTTTACTTAGATTGATCTCCAATTTGCCTTTGTAAATCACTTCTGATTTACACCAGTATAAATGAAATTAGGATCTAACCCTGTGGAGTCCAGGGATCTAATTATAAATAAAACATTTTTTTAAGGCAGTGAGCACAGGTAAGACATACTTTTTATACCTGCTGGTCATTAAAAGCTTGCAAAAATGTAGATCAAAGAAATCATGCTGTCAAAAGAAGCTTTAAGTGAAATCATGTGGGGCTTCAAGGAATGAATAAAGGACAGTGAGAGAACAGAAGAAAAAAAATGAATTGACATAAGGTCATTGTAACAATCTACTGAGAATATATAGCTAAGAGTTCCTCAGAATGTGACTGTCATTTCAACAGTTCTGTGGGGTTAGGTTTTCCAGAAACAATATTATCATTTAAAATATAATGTTATGCTGCAGGGATGGCATAAGGAAGAAAAATAACACCAAAACTCACTGGGGTATGTTTTACTTCTCCATGATAGTGCATACGTACATAAGAAGAATGGGAGTATAATTCAATTTGTCCTTGGATTTATTTTCTTGTTCTAGAATCTGGGTGGGGTGTGTGTGTGTGTGTGTGTGTGTATTTGGGTTTTTGTTGTTGTTGTCGTGCTTCGGTTTGTTTGGGTTTTTTGGGTTTTTTTTTTTGACTGCTTGTTTGTTTTTAATTTCAGCTTGGAATCATAGCAGACATTTTTTTCTTTGTACATTTTTCCTTGCTGACATTCCCTCTGTGCTCACCGCAAACTTACCTTGGCATTCTATTTAATAAACAATGAGTCAAACACGTGTGAAACTTGCATCTTGTCCTCTTAGGTTCTAGAAGCAGTTTCCATGCTTCACAGCATGCCTTGGGCCAGAACTCCAAGCCATGTGTACTGGGAATGCTCCTTCACAATAACTAAAATGAGCAATAGGAGTTTATTGCTCCAGTTCTGCTATAGCCTGTTTTTTTCTTTTCCGTCTCAGGATGTGGAATTGACAAGTTGCAAGTGGAAGTAACAAGGGTTTTCCCTCCTTCCAGAATGTCGTTGCTGTGCCTTGCTTGGTGCAGCGCTTCAGGGGCATTCTAAAAAATCACTTCAGGTGATACTATGTATCATTTCTAGTCAAATCACTTTTCATAGACAATTTTCATGTGAAGCAGTAAAAAAACCATTTCATTCTTGTTTTGCTACAAACACTTTTGAATTTTAGTCATAAATTATTAATTGTACTTAATTTTGTGATTTTTCTTCCCCCAGGGTAACTTTTGAATGTGTTTAAAGCTCAGCAGGGTTTTTTCCATATTTTAGCTTCTTTTCCCAACTAAATAAAATGAGACCAAAAGAAACATGTAATTCATTACCAGTCTTAGGGCGAGACTCTAGAAAAGAGAAATTCCAAGGTTTAGTTCCTAAGGATGAAGTTTGTGTAAATCAGTGATGAAACTCAGTTGGAGAGAAGACACTCAGAAGGAGATGTAAAGAGATGAAAAGGGGCAGTTTAAATTACTCATCCAGAGGGGGTCTACAGTTACTCAAATACAAAAGGGAGAACAAATGCAAGTACTTTAGAGTACTCTTTCAGCGAAATTGTGGGTAGGCAGCTACATTTCTTAAGAGACATATTCAGGGTTACATTCCAGGATGGAGCACAGATGCAGGATAATGCAAGAAGGATGAAAAGACTGATCAGACTCAGTAAGAGTGGAAAACTAGAGACGTTGTTTAAGGTCAGAATAACCTTTTTTACTAACCCTTGCACTCAGTAAAAGTCTGAAGCACTGATTGGCAGGTGAAATTTTGGGTCATCTATTGTCTAAATGATAATAGCCTTCTCTTCCAGACTTTGAAACTGCTTACTTGTTTCTGGGACAATAAAGGTACTTTCTTGTGACATTCACTATGGTCACATTCCTTACCTCATAATGATTTTTGGTAAGTCACCTTAAAAGTTCTCTATTTACTATGGATTTTACTGACTTGGGGAAAATAATTTTAAATTTAGCAGACTACCTCAAGTGCACCAACCTCCCCTTTCACTGCTACCAGCCTTATGTTTATGAGTCATTCTCTTTGAGCAAATTCTACATGGTCTGCATTGATTGTTGTGCTAATATATATTGTTTGTGGTTTTATGACTCAGCATATTTAGATACAGTTTCCCATTTTTGAAAAAAAAAAAAAAAAAAAAAAAGCTTTGCATTAATGAGATGAGTAAGCTTAACAGATTTTTTTTTAATATTCATCTGCAGTGGTACAACTATGAACAATTAAGAAAAATTTCCTTATAACTCACAAAAAGATAAGAGTAACTTGATTCTAGATATATATTTTTGTGCATTGAAACCTAATCAGACACTGGATAACGAAACAGTTTTAGAAATTATCAGAATTAAGTTGATTTGAGTTGACAAATTTATATGGTATTTAACAAAGGAATATTGGTGTGTGTCTTTAAATAATGTCCACTCTCGTAGTGTATTCTTTCAGCCTTTGTTGTAGACTGTGTGTGTTAATTGCTTCTTAATTATGTGTAATTCCTCTGGGAAATCTATTTACTGCCTACTCATCAATAGCAAATGATTCATTCCTTTCCTATAGATAAAAAAATTCTCAAGGCCTTTATTTTCCCTGATGATGTCATTATAGTACAATCACAAATAATTTATCTTATTAAAAAGCCAGTGCTAGGATGTGAGACATACTGGAAAGAGTTCTCCTAAGACAATAGCAGATGCATATTTATCCACAGCTGAAGAAGTGGTTGGTGGTGGTATGAGAAAACTGGAAAAATTGGAAAGTTGCTCTAATAAATAACTAGACATTTATTAGAGCATAGTTCTCTCTCCTAACAGGAAAACTATATGTAAACTGTTTTTCAATGACCTAATAGGCTGAGACAAAAGTTTTACAGGTAACTGAAAGACTGGGATTTCTCAATACAATCAACCTAATTGTACACTCACTATCATCCAGAATCAACCAACCATCTAGAACTAAAGCCTAGTTACACAGCTAACCTGTTAACTTTACAGAAAGTCTCATGACTTTTTATCGTCTAGAGTTCAATAAGAACTTAGTACAGAAAACGTTCTATTTAGGACAGAATATTAACAAACTAGACAAACTAGCATTTTATTGCTGATGATAGTCAAATGACTTCCCTATGATTTTTTTTTTTTTCCTAATGACAGCCCTCCAGAGTGTCTACTGCACCACACAGCTTGGTGTCATTTGCAAAATTGTTGAGGGTGCACTCAATCCACTGTCCATGCCACTAATTTCTTTGTTGGTGACATGGGCAGTGGTATTGAGTGCACCCTCAACTGAGTGCAGAAAGTTGGCTAACACCAAGCTGTGTGGTGTGATCGACACGCTGGAGGGAAAATGTGCCATCCAGAGAGACCTTGACAGGCTTGAGAGGTGGGCCCATGTGAACTGCATAAAGTTCAACAAGGCCAAGTGCAAGGTCCTGCACATGGGTTGGTGCAATCCCAAGCACAACTACAAGCTGAGCGGAAAATGGAATGAGAGCAGTCTTGAGGAGGACTCGGGAGTGTTTGTTGATGAGAAGCTAAACATGAGCCAGCAATGTGTGCTTGCAGACCAGAAAGCCAATTGTATCCTGGGCTGCATCAAAAAAAGCGTGGCCAGCAGGTCAAGGGAGAAGATTCTCCTCCTTTATTCTGCTCTGGTGAGACCCCACCTGGAGTATTGTGTCCAGCTCTGGGGCTCCCAACATAAGAAGGACATGGAGCTGTTGGAACAAGTCCAGAGGAGGGCCACAAAGATGATCAGAGGACTGGAGCACCTCTCCTATGAAGACAGCCTGAGAGAGTTGGGGTTGTTCAGACTGCAGAAGAGAAAGCTCCAGCTATTTTGCAGCCTTCCAATACCTAAAGGAGCCTACAGGAAAGCTGGAGAGGGACTGTTTACCAGGGAATGTAGTGATAGGATAAGGGGTAATGGCCTTAAGCTGAAGAAAGGTACATTTAGATTAGATATTAGGAAGAAATTCTTTACTGTGAGGGTGGTGAGGCACTGGAACAGGTTGCCCAGAGAAGTTGTGGAGACCCCATCGCTGGAAGTGTTCAAGGCCAGGTTGGATGGGCCTTTGGGCAACCTGGTCTAGTGGAAGGTGTCCCTGCCCGTGGCAGGGGGGTTGGAACTAGATGATCTCTGAGGTCCCTTCCAACTTAAACCATTCCATGATGCTATGATTCTATGATTATATGATATGCCACTTTGTGACTGATCAATTAGCTCCTGCAATGGAAGAAGGCTCAGTGAAGATGGACCTAGGTGATATGCCCAAGAAACTCAGAGAGTAATGCAAAGCAACTGACTTAATCTCAACACAAAGGAGACCAGAAGGTGGCCTTTGTTTTAGGTAAACAGCTATGAACAGTTGAGTTGATCAACTGGTGATCTAAATGTTTCTCCCTGAGTTCTTTAAAGTGTGACTGTCTCCCTGAGTTAGCCAGACCAACATTGGGGAAGTCAATGTGGGGCTCAGCCCTGCATAGAGTATAAAAACTAGACAACTAGCAAAAGAATTTTGAAGAGAGCAAAGGACTTCAGCTGACTTCAACTCATGTGTTCCTTCCCATTGACTGGGGATGCCCAGCATCATGACGGTGAGCATATTATAGAGACCAGTAATGGGAATCACATTGGTATTGTGACTGAACTGTGTATTACACTTGCTGTATTTGTTAACTTTAACTTATATTTGATTGTCTTACATAGTATATTTTGAATCACTGTGCTAAATCAGAAAACCCATGTAATATCAACTATCTTTAAGTAAAACTGGCATTAAATATTACAACCTCCACATGTGGAGTATCTCGAAGAACCTTGTCAGAATGTACTGGACTCTGACACACTTAAAATAGGTAAACCTGTCAAGTAGCTTATCTCACCATTTGTCACAACCTAAAAGGTTATCTGGCCTGTGGGTGTATAGAAATCATGACTGTTCATAGGATTTCATAATACACAAAGACACAGAGGCTTTTATCATCTTAATGTCTCTATTACAGATCACCACAAATACTCCAAATCACCACTAGCAGGTATTGTTGTTGTTTGGTCCTTGTTACTCCTCGAGGAGCGTAGGGCTGCGACAACACTATGCCACCAAACCCGGTGGGATAGTGTTGTTGCAATTTCTGTAACAGATTTTGTTTTTTACATGATTGGGTTGTTAGCCCAAAACAAAACCCCCAACCTGGAGGGCCAGGGTGCAACATTTTAGTCTGGCCCGACAAGACACGCAAGCCACCACACCACGACAAGGTCAGTTGCACCAACTAGTGGTGGACTAGCAGGTATACTACCACAAAATCAGCACTGGCAATTAAATCTAATATTAATAAGGGGAATATATATATGTACATATCAAGGTATTACAAATTACTATCAGCAATCAATAATACAGTATCAACTAGTAGTATGACAGCAATCAGTCACAGAAGCAATCAATAATATAGCAACCATCAGTTATATAGCAACAACCAAAGAGATGTATACCATTTACTGGTTGCCAGAAACTTATAATTAGTGACACAAACTTATCAATAATATAAAAGCAGATATCCTTATAATAGATTAATTATATGGATATGTAATACCGGTATCAAGTGAATTAGGTTTCAGAAGGGGCCAAACCATCCCATAGGGGAGGACAAACTCATCCCAGAAGGGGATCCAACCATCCCAGAGGTGAAGGACAAAGCAAACCAACCACAGAAGTGGGCCCAGAGGGGGACCAATACAGTAACAGACAGAGTCTCCAAAGATGATCCATGTCACAGAGTTTGGAGTCAGCCAGGTATCCCCAGCGAGGGTCCAAGATCTTGTAGAAAGTTTGTGCAGAGAATTCAGCCTGTTTAGGAAAGGAAAATTATATGTAGCATGTGAAGTTCTCAGAGAGAGAGGCTACATTTGGGATAAAAATTAAGTCTTTTTTATATCATAGAGGCATGAGGGCGTAGGACACCAGCGTTTTGAACAGCTACTAGATGCTTCTAATCTTTATTTTTCACCTCTAATAGGCAAAAGATGATGATGTTTTCTATTCTTTCAGATGAATTTTATTTTCCCAGACTGTTTCCCCTTTTTCAGATGATAACTTGCCCTTACAGTTTTTTAGGTTTTATGCTTACCGATGGTATCTCAGGATGCCTCCAGTTTCTAGGTACCCAGCTGTGCTTCAAAGATGCCAGCTTCACTTTTCAAGGATGTTTCTGCTTCCAAGGCCTAGTTCCCAGACTCACAGTTCCCAGGCTGGCAGACAATTTGTCTGTCAGTATTTTTCAGCAAACGTTTTCTTCTGCTCAGTAACTTTCTCTTTCTAACCAGGCCACTTTTATGGCTGCTCACATCACCATTTCATTTCTGTCTCTGCACATTTACACTGTTTATATTAATTTTTGCTCAGGTTCTTTGCTGAAGTGAGTCAACATATTCCCCCAAAAGGAATCCTTGCATGGTTTTAACAGTTCATTTCCAGTGTCATTTTCCAAATCCAGCATAGGTGAAAAGGCATCAGACTGGGTTCTTTCTTCTTTAATGAATACACTCAAACCCTAGCAGACCTTAAGAAGTGCTCATATTACCTAATACCATATACTAAATCAAGAAAAATACAAAAATAACTTTCCTGTACCATAATCTGCACAGTATGTCAGACATTTTGAATAGGCAAAGAAAAAAATTTGATCTTGGGAGATACATGGGACCCCAATTGCCCAGGGTTACATGATCTGTAGTGCAGATGCTACCAATCTTTTCTGGGAGTACCTAGTCCTAGGCAAAATATATGTGAATCACTCTGTACCACATAGTAAGGTGACACCTCTCCTAAGATGAATGCAATCACCAGTGTAGATAGAGACTATGAGTAACGATTTATTTTAAAAATTGTACCAGTAAAGTCTAAAGTAGAGCAATGGATCTCTTTGAGTAATAAAGGCCAGATCCCAGAAATCAGTTGAGTACCTTATGTAGGAGATGGTGGAACTGGATACTCAGATTTATATTGAGTCAACAGTGTGCCCAGGCTGGCAAGAAGGCCAACCGTATCCTAGGGTGCATCAAGGACAGCATTGCTAGCCGGTCTAGGGAAGTGATTTTCCCACTCTACACTGTGCTGGTGCAGCCTCACCTCAAGTACTGTGTGCAGTTTTGGGCACCCCAATACAAAAAGGACATAAAACTATTAGAGAGTGTCCAAAGGAGGGCAACAAAGTTGGTGAAGGGTCTAGAGGGGAAGACATATGAGGAGAGGCTGAAGTCCCTTGGTTTGTTCAGCCTAGAGGAGAGGAGACTGAGGGGAGACCTCATCGCAGCCTACAGCTTCCTCACGAGGGGGAGCGAAGGGGCAGGTGCTGATCTCCTCCCTCTGGTGACCAGTGATAGAACCTGAGGGAACAGCATGAAGCTGTGACGGGGGAAGTTTAGATTGGATATCAGGAAAAGGTTCTTTACTGAGAGGGTGGTCGGGCACTGGAACAGGCTCCTCAGGGAAGTGGTCACAGCACCAAGCTTGACTGAGTTCAAGAAGCGTCTGGACAATGCTGTCAGTCATACGCTCTGATTTGGCTGGTCCTGTGTGGAGCCAGGAGTTGGACTCAAGGATCCTTATGGGTCCCTTCCGACTCAGGATATTCTATGATTCTGTGATTTCCTGCATTATAAACTTACAATTCTAGACAGTGATCTAACCGTAAAATAGAAAGCTAGCCCATAGTCTCTTATTTTCCCTGCCTCTGGAAACTCTACCACTGTCCAGAAGAGAATTCATGAATCTTTGGGCTAAAGAATTCCCTTGAATGCCCTTTCTTAGTTACCTTGTAAAAACCACTATTAAAATATGCTAGTCCTTATGCTGCTCATCCTGAGCTGTGTCATTTGGATAAACCATTCTGTTAAGGCATTTGACTCTTCTCGTTCACCTTACTGAACACATGACAGCTACATTGCTGATGACATCATCCTGAAATTATGAGTTAATGTGTTTGGGATTTAATTTTTATTTTATTTTTTTTTAAATCAGCTGGCTGGAGAAATGGGGTGACAGGAACCTCATGAAGTTCAACAAGGGAAAGTGCAAAGTCCTGCATCTGGGAAGGGACTACCCCATACAGGGGTTCACCAGCTGGAAAACAGCTTGACAGAAAAGGATCCAGGGATCCTGGTGGACACCAGGTTGAACATGAGCTAGCAATGTGCCCTTACAGCAAAGACGGGTAGGGTATTGATATCCTGGGTTGCATTAGGCAAAGTATTACTAGCAGACAAAGGGAGGTGATCCTTCCCCTCTGCTCAGAACTGGTGAGGCTGTACCTGCAGTCCTGTGTCCAGTTCTGGATTCCTCAGACAGGGACATACTGGAGAAAGTCCAATGAAGGGTCACTAAAATGATGAAGGGACTGTAGCTTCTCTCCTTGGAGGAAAACCTGAGAGCTGGGATTGTTTTGCCTAGAAAAGAGAAGATTCAGTGGGATCTTATCAATATATATAAATATCTGAAGGCAGGGTGCAAAGACGACAGAGCCAGTGCTCTTTTCAGTGATGCTCAGTGACAGGACAAGAGGCAGTGGGCACAAACTGAAATACAGAGTGGTCCATCCAAACATCAGGAAATATTTTTTTACAGTCGGGGTGACCAAGTACTGGCACAGGTTGCCCAGAAAGATTATGGAATGTCCCTCCTTGAGGATATTCAAAATACCTCTGGATATGGTCCTGGGCAACTGGCTATAGGTGACCTTTCTTGAGCAGGATGGGGCTGGACCAGATGTCCTCCAGAGGTCCCTTTCAACTTCAAACATTCTGTGATTCTGTGAACTGCTGCAAACAAACATTAGATTCAGAATCTGGCACCAACAAACCAACCAAAATCTTTTCATAACAGTTAGGCAACCATATAGTCATATTTTTCATGTCCTCACCTTTTTCATCGTCAAAAGTTCTGCTGAGTGATTTTTCTAAAGCATAATATTTGATCTATTTTGTTTTGGCTTTTCTTCTCATCTTTTATCATTTAATGTTGAATATTCAACATTTGATACAAGAATAAGAAATTTTGGATATGAAAGCAAAAGTTGGAGTGGACCTAGTGAACATGGGTTCCTCAGTCATGAAATGTGCATGCTGGTGTCACATGGGGTTGTGCTGTTTAAGAGAATCATTATGTGAATCATTACTGGACAACTCATGTACAGTATAGCTTCATGATATGACTTCTGGATGCACCTAGGGAAAAACTGTAACTGTAGATTTCAATATATAAATGCTAAAGATATGGTAACATTTGTGGATCCATTAAGCTAGGAAGAAAAAATGGTGAGGAAAGTTTTATGGAAAGATAGTAACAGGAACAGATGACCTGTTTTTCCTCTTACCATACTATGTTAAAATTGTTCTGTTTATCATATCCTTATATGAAAATTCTTTATTTTTAGTTTCATAATAAAGTGCTGCTTAGTCTGACAGGCATTTGAAAGCCACAGTTGGGTTAAGAAGAATGAGCATCCTCCTCTTTCTTTAGACAGGCATACTAAGCTTCACTGCAAAAAGAGATTCATGGCTCCAAGCAGTGTCTGAAGTTAAAAATTCTCTTGCAGGTCTCTGTGTATCTTAACTGTACTGAAAAGGAACTCATCAATATTAAAGAAAGTTGCATGGCTATGCAGCAGGCACAGGAAAATGAAAAATCAGCTTGGTTGTTTCTTTCTAAATCAGTTTACTTGCTGTTACACAAAACTTCATCATCTTTTTCAGTTTGTAATTTCTTTTAGTGGAATAGGGAAAAGGCTAATGTCTAAGCAGGTACACTTACCCATCCTTATCCCAGTACTATTCAGTATTCATGCAGTACTATATTAATCCATAGGTTTTTAAATCACGAAAGGGTCTGACACTAGATAGTAGGGTAACCAAAATTTCCTTCAGAGTCAGCCCCTTTCAACATGGTTTACCCTTCAGAGTTTAATTTTTCCCTTTTCTTTTTTATTTCTCCTGGTTGGAAATGTGGAAATGTGGAAATTTATGTTTTTTTCAACCATAATGAAAACATAAAACAATCTGAAAACATTACCAAGTACCAAACCCCCATATATTTTAAGTGTTCATTTTCTGGAAGCATTGTGTAATGTGTTTACGTGGCAAGGTTTTGGTGGCAGGGTGGTCTAGTGTCTCTGAGAAGACACCGGAAACTCCTCCCGTGTTGGACAGAGCCCAAAGGTGAAGCAATCGGCAAAATTAGTAGCACCTCTGTGATAACATTTAAGGAAGAGTAAAAAAGACTGCATAGTAGCTGTGAGAGAGAAGAGTACCAAAATATGAGAGAAACAACCCTGCAGACACCAAGGTCAGTGCAGAAGGAGGGGGAGGAGGTGCTCCAGGCACTGGAGCAGAGATTCCCCTGCAGTTCCTGGAGAAGACCATGGTGAGGCAGGCTGTCCCCCGGCAGCCCATGGAGGTCCATGGTGGAGCAGATATCCACGTTGCAGCCAGTAGGACCCAATGCTGGAGCAGGTGGATATACCCTGAAAAAAGCTGCAGCCTGTGGTGAACCCACACTGGAGCAGGTTTTCTGGCAGGAACTGTGGCCTGTGGTGGACCCACGCTGGAGTAGTCTGCTCCTGAAGGACTTCACTCCATGGAAAGGACCCACGCTGGAGCAGTTCTTGAAGAACTGTAGCCCATGGGAAAGACCCACATTGGAGTTTGTGAAGGACTGTATCTTGTGAGAAGGACCCTGCACTGGAGCAGTGTTAAGAAATAATACAAAAGTATATAATAAATATATAAATAAGTATATATTGAATAAGTTTTTGCCTCACATTTTTTGAGAACCTGAATTAAAATTAATAAGTTTATTATTCTCAACTGAATCTTACTGAGCATGGTCAATAATCATATTATCTCATTGATCAACTTAAGTTTATCAATAATTACACAAATAATTTCATTATACTAGATGTAAATTCATAAAATTGTAAGGTCAAGATAAAATAAAATGCTATGGTAATAGTGAGGAAAAGTAAAAGTTTGATGAAGTCATCTCATAGCAAACTCACTTCCCTGTTATGCTTGCCCAACGTGAGTGGCCTAAGTAGAAGCAGTTATTACTGCTTTCTTCAGCTGTGCCTTTTCATTAGGTTTCCATTGGGGAATATGTTTCACATAGCAGCTTCTTTTTCATGTCCTAGATCTCAGAGCCTCGCTTTCATCAAGCTCAGGGAAAGTCACAGTTCCACCTCCTACAGGTTCTTGGTGATTTTTTTATTTCTTTTTACAATAACTTTCACAATACAGCAAGAGAGAGAGGTGAGTTGAATAGTTTCCAGTAAGTCTGTTCTGGAATGATTTTGTTATTTTGCTGAGTTCACAAGATGTTTCTAGAGCTGGGTAGGGGGTTTTTTTTGGTAGTATATTTTCAGCTAAAACTCTAAAGAGTCATCTGTTCCCTTGAGTTGACTTAATAAAGCTTTATTAAAAAAGAGCAGGGTGCTAGGGCTTTATTTAAGCAATTTCTGGTTTCACCCACCATACTTCTCAAGAATAGCTGAATGAACAAAATCTGATTCAGCATTTCTATGTTGGCTAGCTTCTGTAAATAGACAACAATAGACCTAATGTTAAAATACTTCCTTTAATTGTTTGCTTGCAATCTAGAAACTTTTTATATTTGAAACTCTTTACACTGAAACATCATAGTTCTTTTTACTGATTTTGTAAGATTTTAGCTATATTAACAAGTATCTTATCTGAAGAAGAGTTTTACTGCATGAATTGACTTGACTAATGTGATAATGGAGAACATGTCAAAACATGATTTAACATGTCTAGAATTAAAAGTAAATTTTTTTTCTAACTGTTCAACTGTGGCAAAACCAGACTACATGAATTGTAAAGACTAATATGAAACAGAACATGTTTTCTAATAAATTAATTCTATGTTTTGATCTTCATCCTTTTAATAATAGTTCTAACTTGATAACTGCTGAAATGTACTAGTCTATTTTAAAATAATTTAAGTGCTACCAATATTTTTAATACCCTAATAATTGCATACTGTAACACTACTGAGAATAAATGCATTTAATTGAATAATATGATATATGAGACATTGAGCATAAGTAAAAAAGCAAGATATGAAACCTTGATGTTACTGAACTCAAGTGAAGTTTTGACATTTATTTCTAAAGGACAAAGGTATCACCCAAAATACCCATCACAGGTGGCTTTCAAAATGAACAACATCGTATTGACAAAAGATAAAGAATAGTAAGCAATGAAATAGTGATGTTTTGTATTTGCTAGTAGTTAATTATTAGAGCTGTGTTTTGAGGGCATAGGGAACTGATTTAAAGTAGTAAATTGCCTATAAACCTTATTAAGAGGTTCAAAAACTGGAGAAAAACCCAACCCACCCCAAAACAGTAGCCCAGCAGACTAAGATTAAAAAAAAAAAAAGAAAAAAAAAGTACCTTAAGCATTCAAGTAAGCAGTCCTGATGGTGTTCAGTGAAGCTGAAAGACAAAATCTGTTTATGGCTTCAGGCCATCAAGTCGAAGAAATATGTATCCGCAGCGATGATAGGAAGGGGGCAGCGACTTGGTGGTGTACCTGCTGTATGACTGGGAATGTTAACATTGTGTTAGCCTCTGTCTGCAGCCAGAGCTGGATCCCTCCTCGCCCCACAGGTCATTCTGTTTCTGTTCGTGTGCATACCAATGTCTCAGTGCTGTCCTCTCTCATCCAGTACAAAAATAATGTAACCATCCAGCTACAGATAACAATGAAGATGAAAGTGGAAAGCAGTCTAACTGGAAAGAGGAATTTTTCTCGTGTTAAAACTGAAACATTGCACAAGGGAAAAAAGTTATTGCTACAAAGAAAAGAAGAAAGCATACAGATGACCATCTAGATCAGCTGTTACAGTACAAAACAGAAATCTACATTTTAGCCTTGTCTTACAAAGTTGCTTATACTTTTTATAATAAATAGTTGAATATTACTTTAAATACTACATTTACTGTTGGACTTGAAGAGACTTTTTGGCTAGTAGTGCCTGTTTCAGTCTTCTCTGGAAGTAATCAGTCACCACAAATCATGGGCTATGAAGGGCATTTCAAAGGGACAGCTGATGGGTGGGAGGAGATTAGAATCCTATGATCCATGTTTACGTGCAGAATCATAATAGCATTTATTCTGATGGTCTGTGATGTACTACCGCCCTTGCTTTTGTAAGAAAAATGAACAACAAGAAAAAAGCTCAGAACAGCTTGCAATCATGGTCAAGTTCATTTGTTCCACTTGCCACTTCTACTTCGTGACTCTTGCTTAAGATTAGTCTTTGTTACCTGAATTATTTACTTTTTTTTTTTTTTTTCCCCTAGGTCTAGGAAGTCACAGGAAATTTCCTTCAAAACTGATGCCAGCATTAAGGAATCATCACCCTGTCATTGGTTTACTGAAAGACCAACATTTTTTCGTAAGAAATTAAGACCTGTCTGCCAAAAATCACTGGCAGCTAAAGGATTTCTAGGCTTATTACACATTTGGTCAGACTGACACATTGTGCTTTAAAAGCATGGACACCTTAGGTTATGCATTGCCTGCTTTTTTTTTTTTTTTTTTTTTTTTTTTTTTTTTGGAAACCACATTTAAACANTTTTTTTTCCTTTGGAACAGCACATTAAGCAATTCAGTTCAAATACTGTGTCATTTTAATTGGTGCAGGAGAGCAATTAACTTTCAATGGCAAAATGTCAAGTGCTTCCTTTGCCTCATCAAAGCAAATTTGTCAGGAAAAGACTATCATCTCATATAAATAACAATCAGTGCAATTAATTTGTATGTTTCAATTAGCTCATGATCTAATTATCCCATGGTCTAAGGATAACAGCTAAGGACTTCAAAGAGAAAAAAAAAAGTTTTTCTTATCTGCATTGGTGTTCTCTATATTGTTGACTCAGATCCATATTCTTGAATAAATACTCTGTGATACTTTGTTGAACTTTACAGCTTCATTTTGCACTAACTTTCAACTTAGTTATACTGTGAACCTCAGACCTCAGTGCTACTAAACTGCCAGAGGAATTAAACCTAGCTCAAGTGATAGAAGAAAGACAGATGTTCCACGAAGTGATGATTATATTTAAATTATGAATGTATTGAGACTAAATCCCAAAGACCTGCTAGCACATTAAGAGAAGTAAATAAAAACTGAAATGAGGCAGAGTGGGACATAACCAACAGAAGACTTACGTGTCTGCAATGTAGTTGCTGCTGGTTTGAGATGTAAGAGCTCCACCTTTCATATAACAATATGCTCTTTGGAACAGGAAGAGAGTTTCAGATTTGTTTTCAGTTTGTGGGATTCCAGGCTCTTCCTGGAAGAGCTATTTTGGTACTTTACCTATAGAGGGAATATTTTAACCCTTTCTGAAGTGAGAACTGGATCCCTGGCTCCTTTATTTTTCAAATAATTTCAAATAATTACTAGGAAAATCCTACTGAGCTCTGCTTCGAACTCCTCTTGCACAATAAAGCTGAAATGTGTTTTTCTTGCTAATAGGAGCAAATAAGCTGATGGTGTTTTCAAAATATGCCTTGTTTTTAACCTTTCACCATTTCTTAAATCTTTGACAAAAATGGATGACTACATTGTAATGCAGAATAATATATATTAATGCTGGTTAGAAAAGCAAAATGTGATTCTACAAGCAAAAATATGCTTATTGCTAAAGAAAATATTTGACTCAGGATGCTGAAATTCTTAATGGCAGTAGAATTAATGTTAATCAAACCAAATATTAGCATTTCATTACAAAATTAAAGTATGTCTTCTGCCTCATAATGTCTTGTATTTTCCCCTTCTCCTTGTTTACCTTTTATTTTTATCCCTTAGGAAAAGAGTAAAGGTTTGTGGGACATGAGTAAAAGAAAAAACTCTCAGAATTCTTCCCTGACCAACTTTCTTTGTTAATTGGTAAAAAGTGAGTCTTTCTTCCTCTGTGGTAAATCCCAGCCTTAGTCAAGATGAGGAGTGGAATAAGCCATCCTGGTTAGTATGATACAGAAGTTTTCCTCCTAAACATCTCTCTTGTGAACTGCTGTTGCTACTGTCTCCCAGAAGTGGGGTAGGCTTTTATATGGCGTGTATATACAGTTTGTAGTTGTCTCCATATATTCCTAGGCTGATTCTCAGAGAAAGGAGTAAAAAAAGGAGGTACTTACATTTCAAATTCATATCATGCTGCCTGTGTCTCTGAAAGTAGTGATGCTCAAATGATCATTTTTGATACAAAGACTGTAAGTAGACTGACATTACTAAAACATAAAAGTAGAGGTGTTTCATCTAACTACAGTAGCTTATGATTTGATTTTGGTCATGATAGTTGTTGGATAAAATATAGAAATTCTACTTGAACATAGCTCTCTACTCTCCCAAATTAGCACTGGTTTTACATTTACATTTTTTTAATGATCCTTTTTTCATCTCCTCTAATATCCAGTTAATTATTTTTATTCAGTGTAGTTTATTTTGTTAATGTAGACAGCATCAACAGGAAAAGAGATGCTATTGTGTATTGTAAAACAGCATATAACTCTGGTTGTAACACTTTCCTGAGAGTATAGAATTCAAACTATTTTATGAAAACACTGGAACAGGAATCTCTTATATATCACACGAGTGTGCTATTTGTTAAAGCTTTTTTCCAAAAAGAGGACTCTCTATTGTCTTATGAAAGAAAGAAGTAAACCTCCTTTGCTGCAGTCTTGCAAACCCTCTGAATGAGGAAAAGCCTGTAGGCTGCAAATTCCGTGCTGAAACAGCTTTTCCCTGCAGCCCAGGTCTTTGGGCATCTGTGAAGGGTTGATCTAGAGACACAGCTCTCTTTACAAAGTCTCCTACTGGCTGCTTCAGGCAATTGTCGGCCAGTTGCTATAAATTCTGCCATTCTGAGTCATTTAATTCTTCAGTGGATTAGACTGGGAGCTCAGGCACCACGCACTAGCCAAATTTTGCTTTAGGACTCATATTGTGTGATGCTTAGGATCACAATGCCTTAATTATATGTTGTATCTAGTCCCAAGTAATTAGTAGTCTTTGCTATTTTTTCTGATTATATGAATGACTTTGCCACTTCTCTTCATTTCACACTGCTGCAAAATATTCCCCATGTTATGTATGCATTATCCTATTTTCTCAGAGTAGTTGTCACTTCTGTGAGGTTTCTGTTTTCTTGCAGAATGAATTTGAGGAAGTATAGTTTATGCCTTGCTGATTCTTCTGTTTAAATTATTCTATAGCTTTAGTAAGGTTCTCTCTAGACCCATTATTTCGAATCACCTTTTTCTTTAAAGAATTTTCTCCTCAGGTGGTTTTCTGCAAGGTCTTGTTGCTATAGTTATGCAGCATCAGTTAGCTACAAGTTGAGTATTTCAGCTATTTTAAGAGTTGTATAGTGGAGAATAAGCTGTAGTCTATAAGAAAATATTTTCAGTGATCCACAACATTAAAAAGAAAGCAGAAAAAAAAAATTATTAGCACACAGATACTCTAACTCCACAAATGAAATTAGTTTGCAACTCAGCTCAGAAGCTTTTAAATCCTAGCTGACAGCATTTGTTAAAATCATGGCAGATTTTTATAGTCCTTGCCATAAACACCTACCTATTCTTTAACTTCACTCTGGCATTCCTAGAATTTCAAATTCATTCTGAAATTAGTAATTCATAGACATTATAGTAAAATTTTATATTTTTCCTTGGCATTTTCATGTTTTCCAGGAAATTAAATAGTTGGACTTCAGCTGCCTTATTGCCTTGTTAGGAGAGGAATAATTAAATAAAAAAGTCCTGCTAGTCATCTGTATTTGTACTGTATTTTTATTTCCAGCACGCCAGCATCAGAGTTTCTAAAAAGTGAGCAGGTCTTGCAAATTTCTAGTTTTTATCCTGATATTTAATTAAAATCAGAGCTCTGTAGGAAAGTCTGGCTCTGATTGAAGGTATAGAGCAACTGAAAATCCAACCCATGTTTTCAGCAAAGGAGGACAAAGAATTCGATCAATTTTATTATGTTATTATTGCTATTATTTTAAAAGTCCCAGCAAAAACATATAATTTTGTTTTCTGCAGTTCCAAGCACTTTTCATCCCTGTCTTAAACCTCTGCTACCACTATGCACACACACAGCCCC
>VXBL01003980.1:51383-72681 GCA_013400195.1 Aramus guarauna
CCCCGCCCCCCAACACAAACTGCTTCTTCTCTAATTCTTCACTAAATATAAAAAGACTACATCTATCACATAAAAACTCAGAGCATTTTACAAGTTGCAGTATATGTTCTGGGTGTGTCCTGAATTCATGTACTTTCTCTCCATCTTCTTTTCTGGGCTCTGAGCGAAAGGAAGAATCATTGCTCATCAGATCCTGGGTCCAAAATTCTGAGGGATCAGGAGCACAAGGTACACCACAGAACTGATCTCCCCTACGGCTGAGACACAGCTTAAAACATCTTTGAAGCAGTAGATGCTTATCCAAAGATCACTCTCTTCTCTCCCAGTAACCTCTCTCAGAAAAATTTAATGACAAGCTCCAAGACCTTGATAGTCTACATTCATTTGGTAACAAGGAAAATATTACATTGAAAGTGTGTCTTCTGTTGTGGTATCCAATACTGTCTAATGTCATACAGTTTCAAAATTAGTTAAATTTTTGTTCCGTCTATTCTGATGGGGAAGCTAGCTTCCAAAATATCAGCTTTCTGAGGATTAAAGACTAGACTTATTAATGTTCAGGTTTTGTCCATTTACTTTAGTGTTAACACTGCTAATTAGCTTACATACCTTTTTTAGGAATGAACAGAATTATCCTCCTCAGTCCTCCTTCTATTAGATTACACTAGAATTTTATTGTCTCATCCTGAAATATTGGAGTCCCTTTTCCTTATATATTCTGGGTTTAGAATGTAGGTGACCTGAATTGTCCATAAAAATTTAAGTGCCATCCCACCAGGTGAGATATATTGAAGCAAAGGTAGACATTTATATCACCATCTCTGCCAGAAATATCTCACCTCATGTATTCTAAAATTAGGTTTTCTTTTTTCATGGCTGCATTGCATTAACAGGTTATGGTCATTCCACTCTTAACTCAAGTAAATTAGGATTGCTGTCTCTCATTTCAAACTGAAGGGAAATGTCCCTTTAATTTAACTAATTTTACCATATTTATTTTTCATGTAGTTAGCCCATGGTTCTGTTTTAATCATACTATTCTATTATCTACTGAACAAATGGAGTCATCTCAATTTCAAGATCGGGTTGTAAGTGTATGTGAAATGGGAATGATATTGTGGAATAAGGGTACATGGTCACTTGTATGGTAAGAACCTCTGGTTTGTGAGAATAGTTAACATGGATTCAGCACTTAAAAAAAAAAAAAAAAAAAAAGACAGGAAAATAGGTTAAACACACAGGTACACAAATTGTAGGAAGCAAAGGCTAATGGTCACATTACCAAGACCAGAACTATTAGGTCACTGACTGATAGGCCTTTGAAGGAACCCCTGAGGTGTAGCCTCAGAGACACTCATTCTGAACTTTATAGCTGTTAAGAAAGGAGGAAACAAGATTGTCATGGGCCTCTTGGGAAAGCCAGACTTATCCTGGGATATCTGAAAGGACTTGTGGGATTATGTAAAACTTACTATGGGAATGTAGAAGCTTGTAGAGGATGTTTAGGGGGATGCATGGGTGTGCTTTGCTGGCTGGACTAGCTGGACGTCAAGCTTAACTAGCCAGTGAGTAGGAGGAAACCTGTGTCTGGAAATAGCCAAGGTCTGAGACACTGACCAAGGAAGGAGCCCAGGGTCTGGCCATGGGTATTGGATGGGTTTAGAGCTCATGCTAATATCTGATGGATCCATGAATGAAATGTGGTTGTGCATCTAGACAGTGTGTGTGTGTGTGTGTGTTTCTGTCAATGTTTTCATTATGGAACGCCGATCCTTATCAAATAGGAAGGAGGAACAAGTCTGGGCAGTCCATGTTCATGTTTGTGTGAGTGCAATTGGTGTTTGCATGACAACGTGTAGAGCTCTCAGGTTGTGCTGATGTGTGTGGCTGTCTGTGTTTATGTGCGTGTGTGCACATGTGTGTGTGTATCTGCATCTCTGGACCACTTGCTGGAACTACAAACAGGACTAGCAGCAAACAAATATAGAGAATAATTATTCTGGGTCTTAAGGCCACCTGAATCAGCTTCCCTTAAAAATGGTGTCATGCAGTCCAAGCAGATCATTCCCAAGACAGTCTCATGATGATTACTAGGAAGCAATGTATTTTTCTTAAATATTTACCTCTTCCTTCCTATTGTTCTTTGCAAGCAGTAATTTCTTATGGAAAGATAACTTTCATATAATTATATTCAGTTACTTAATATGCTGAGATAAGCAGTCCGTGATGCCAATATGACACTTCTTAAAGATCACAGAAGTTCTCTGGTGATTTGCACAAAATTTATACATATTAAAACTACTTCATATAAATGCTAGATATAGTACATGCAAATGCTTGCTGGATGTAAACATACACTTTATATTTGCAATTTTAGCTTAAAACTGTCATAGATTGTCAAATACTCTTTTGATGTTCTCAAAGAGTAAACACTAAAATCATATCTTTGGAAATACACATTACAAAGTACTAATTGAAGATTTCCAAACATTCTGGCTGACCAGAGTTTTATTATTATTATATCATGAAACTAAACGAAAGTACTCCTAGAACTGACAAACAGCAGAACATGCACTGTTCTTTGTGTTATTAAGTAGCAATGTGCCCAAAGTGCACACAGCGAAAACTGAAACAATAATATTTTTTTGTGTGTGTGTTTAAGAGGAAGTAAAAATTGCAGTTATGGAACAAGCTGCATAATGAAAGAAGACAATTCAACATCAGTTTGACCTCAAATGCAGCCATCTTGTTTTCTAATGATCTGCTTTTTTGGTAATAGGAAATCATGTCCAAGGCTAGATAATGTCAATGCTCAGCATATCTAAACTATGAAATAACTGACTGGTATTTCATACTTAGTTCACATACAGCACACATATCAGACAAAATGAGGACTTCTCACAAAATTAAATTTCATCATATCAATGCACTTTATGTACAATAAAAATTAATTAAAAATAAATATTCAAGTCAGAAATGTAAATATTTTTTTTCCATTTTTGTTTTGGTTTTAAGTTATATTTGCAAATACAATTACATTTTCAATGGCTTATTATTTTCTTAGTAAGCAAAATTTAGCTTTAAAAAAAAAAAAAAGCTAACATTTCAGTGATGTTTGAAATGTGTTGCACTGACAATGTAAAAAGATACCCAGTCAACTATTTAACTATGGTGCTTTTTGGTATATACATTTCTATGGCATATAATACTCTTTACTTTTATGTCATTAATACATAATACCAAATGTCTCAGTCACATTTGTCATTATGCCAGAAGCATGGCACATGGCACTTTTAAAAGAATTTTTTTTCCCCACTTATTTCCATTATGTCAGCTATGCTAAGGTTGCCCATTAACATCCACTTTAAATCATTGGACCACTTCAGTAAATATAGACTATTCAGTGGTAAAACAGATTTACTCTGTCTGGATGTTGCCAGAATATTTAGCAGAAGTCAAGTGTCTATATAATACGTGAGCTCATGAGATGGTGTCTCCATTTTATTCCCTGTAGGAAACTCATCATTCATTGTAATTAAAATGCTTAGTGTTACACTGCTGATACATAAAATCTAAGGAGTTTGCAATGCAAAATTAAATGAGGAAAATATCTCAGAACAACTATATGAGCCACATTACAATACAGATCTGGTCATGTTTTTCACCTATTAAAATAGAATAAATAAAATAGGAGTTTGCATTCTGCAGTGCAAAGATGGTAATAAAAAATGACTGTATAAAATTGGCTACTTTTTTTGTTAACAAAGCAATTTTTTTTACTTCTGTGGCATAACCCTTTATTTCAGGTCTACCAAGTTCTCTATTAATCTTATGTTTTTAGCTCATTTCTGCTTATTACCATATCTCTACTTGCTACAGTGACAATGAAGGAAAGATAGTATCAATATTGCCCTGTCTTTCTTTGGTTACAAGACAGTAATTATTCACTTTCTACTTCCCCAGAACATGCTTTACAACTCTGCTCTTTTTTTGGCTGGTGAAGTTCAGGACACTCTCAAATTCTTTCCTCATTTTAAAGAAATATTCAACCACTGGCTATGCATGTATAAGTTTACAATGAATGCAGACATATATATAATTATATATATAAAATCATATATCTATTATTACATATATACATATATAACACAATTCCTGTGCTTTTCACACCTCTGTCCCCTGCAAACAAAGCACAAATTTGCGCCATAAAACTGTGTTAATTTTTAAGTTGTAGCTCCACAGTAAAATGGAGACAACAAACACACCTAATCAGAACATTTTCAAAAAACTAACCTTCTTTAAGAAATGTCTTAGCAAAGTAGCAGTTTGTTTTCAATGAAACTTAAAGAAAGAAAGAAGTTGCAAATTGTCAGCTTGCGCCTTGCCAAAGAGTTTCCTACCTCCCACATTACTGACAAGACTCACCTGAAAGAAAATCCTGGGCCTACGCTGAAGGCGTGTTACTGTGTATGAACAACGAGATGTTGGTGTGGCCGTGAAAAAAGCAAACGTGAAGGAGTGTGGCTCTGTGACCTGGTATGAGCGCACTGCTCTGAGACAGAAAATATTGGTTTGAAAGCAGCACTCTGTTTTCAAGTCTTGCACTAAAAAGCAAGGAGACAAAAAGGAAGGGAAGGAAGGGAAGGAAGAAAGGAAGGGAGGAAAAGAAAGAAAGAAAGAAAGACAAGAGTGAGGAAAAAAATGAATTGAAAACCAACCAACCAACCAAAACCAATTCAGCAGAGAGCATGGCTTCAGATTTCCTATTGTTCTATTTCAGTTGCCTCTATTCAGGCGACAGGCTATTGTTAGTATCTTTCCTGTACGTCTATTTCCTCATATGCCCTGTGAGAGTAATGTAGCTGTTTCACCCACCTTTTTAAGTCTGAAAGACTTACGAATGGAGCACCTGTAAATCTGGAAAATCATAAGTGAATTACATATGAAATGAGTCTACATGCATACGTATCCTTTTTCAATAAATGATACACACAACAAATTGCTCATCAATTAGAACAAATCCTCCGCAATTCTAAAGTAATGCTAATGTTTGTATTATTCCAATGAGAAAAGCCTGGCTTCTCTTCTGTTGTAGTCATAAACTGTGATAAGCTTCACCTTGCATTTTCAAACTCCTTTATTGTACCTAAAATCTAGACTCAGTACTAAATTGGGACCTTGCAATATTTATCCAGAACAGCTTTCTGTAACAGCTAGAGTTATAAAGAGGTAAGAAATAGTGTTATTTCTGCAAAGATATTTTGCTTCCCCAGCATTAATTATCTTGAACTTATTTTCATAACCATTACAGAGCAATCTAATTCAGTACATTTAAACTTAGATTAGTTTTGGAATCCCCAGTTTTTCAGTACATTATAAGGAATTTTAGCATATGCTTCATCATTTCATTCAGGCATCCTTTGCTAATGAAAACAGGAAGGAAACATACAAAACAAGGTAAGTTGTATCACATGAAAGAAGACTCTCCAAAATTTCTGACCTCCTTTTTATTCCATTTTGTTCCCTAAGTAGAAGAAGGGAGAGGAAGAGGACAGAAGAGAGTAGTGCAGTTGTATGTGATTAATGACCAAGTGAAGGGCAAATCTCAGATGATACATTCCTCTGTGAAGCTTACCATAACACTTTTTAGGATTGAATCTATTCTTAATGAACAGTTAAACAGAAGTTGAAATTCAAGTGGTTGAATGGTTTTAGAATAGGACTCTCATTACAAAGATGTTACTATTACCTGTTTCTTTATTTTCTCTCACAATACATTAAACACAGTGTAACATACTACAGATAAAAGTAGAAACTACACTGATTTTTTTCTGTGTTTCTAAATTTTTAATGCTTTTTTAAAGTATTACATGGTTTTAGTCAGTTCTATTTTCTCATTAACTTCCTCCTTCCCCTTCAAACAATATTTCATTTAAACAAATGCAAGCCTCTAGACTTTTATTTCATTTTTAGAAATGGGAAACAATATTTTGAAAACAATTTCTGGGGTACTATTAGCATCCCTTTTACTGAAAAAATGTGATTAAGTGGCTTTGTCATGAGTAAGACAATCAGAACCTCTCTAAAATCCAAAGAACAGCTATGTCAAGATGAAATATATTTATTTTTTCCCCAAAGAGACAAATTCAGTGCTTCCTATAGACTCAGCATTTGTCTCAAACTGTGGTTAATGAAAACACTGTACCTTCAACTCTTTATTGTCTAGTAGGCTTAGCACAATGAACATTGTATATACACCGTGAAGAAAAAAATCTTATTTTCACCAGTAAAGCTATATTAGTATAGTGCAGGAATGGTTATGATGAGATTTCAAATGTATATAAATTATAACATATTTTCAATTAGCTAACTGGCTATAACATTTTAAGATCCACTACCTACTCTCCGTACCTTCCTCAACTTTTGCTAGTGTGTCCTTACTAGAAGCTGCTACATTTATAACAGGGAGGGAGGAAAGGAGATGAGCCACTTTTAGGTGAAAATTTTGGGAATTTATTTTTAAAAATAGCTGTTGATGATACGACGTCGTATAAGCTGATGGACTGTGCACTGAAACAACTGTGATGAAGATATATCTGCCAGAAGAGAGTGAGGGATGGAGATCACCAGCTGTTAGCAAGAAAAATAGAAGCGAAGTGTAACTTGCTCATTTGTAACAGCTGGATTTGTAAGAGTGTATCTGTCAGAGCCTTAATGAAAAGGAGAGTAATAGCCAACAAGTTCAAAGCTGGAGGACTGCCTTGTTAAACGAAGGGTCAGAGTTATCTCACCCAGCTAAAGATATTTCAGATAATTAAATACGAGCTAGTAAACCTAGATTCCCTTTATAGCTAAAGGAAAGAATTAAGTGTGCCTATTTTATGCTGAGAAGATTTTCCTTATGGGATTTTCCTGTTTATTAATTTGTTCTGTGGAATGCCTTGAAGATTTAAATAGTTAAATTTTAGGCCCTGAAATAGAGCAATATATCAGTGAAAATGATTGAAAAAAATCCTACCTGACTTTAAAAGAAAGCCAGATTTCTCTTCAAAAGGCTTGGCTTCACAAATTGTGCATGGAGCTTGGAATTCTAAGCAAAAAGGTCTTCCTATACCTTGAGGTTCTTCTACTAAAGTAGGGATCTTGTAGTTGTCGGGTAAAAGGGTGCAAGTCTGACGGGTGTCTGAGGGAGGCCCTCCCATTGAGTGACGAGGTTCAGAAAGGACCCCCTTGCTTTCTAAACTCCTTCTCAGAGAGGAGCCTAGGTGTGGCTAGGTCCAGTCTTAGTCCCAGACTTGGTCAATGGTTTATGTCTAAAGGATTATGTGTGTAGCCACTTATCAGAGTCAATGTTTGCCTGTCAGAGCCCCACTAAAGACTTTCACTGAAACAGTTTCACAAAGTTGAAACAAAAATAGGTAATTTATTGAGACAACAGATATAAAAAGTTCAGAATTGCCATTGATAAATGCACTTACTGCAACAATTTGGAGCTCAAGTTAATAGTTCAGCGCTTTTGTTAAAGAGAGTTTTCCCAGGGTAACATCCGACATAATCGGAGGCACAAGTCTTACTAAAGAGGTGTCCCTGCTTGGGGAGGAGAGAGGTCCAGGCCCATCAACCCGTCCGGATAGTTGGAGTTCTCGTCCTCAGAAAAGAGGATTCTAAATGCCAGATTTATACTTTTGGCGAGGTGGGACTAAGTCAGGTATTGTGTGCCAATTGGCCCTTAACAAGGCTTGTTGGGCTGTTGATCAGGGCTGGGGGGGGAAGTGGTGGAGAACAAAGGCATTCAGTGGAGAGAAGCAGTGGTCTGTTAATTCCACTGAAGTAATGTGGAGCTGTGAAGGCTCCCCTTAACCCCAGACATCACTTAGTTGATTGAGTAGACCGTCAGGCGCCGCATCTGTTAGGAAGAACAAATTGCTCATCTCCTGCCCCTGTTCAGGTCCAGTGCTTATCAGTACAAGATAAGCAAGTTGCTCAATCCCTGCTCTTGCCCAAGTCGGACTCCCCCAGGGCCCCTTCTGCTGGCTCATAATGGCCCTGTATTCGGCACCAACGAGCCTGGACAAGTCCAGCATCCCACAGTAGTCACTCCAATATACTGAAATAAAGTAACTAAGCCATTTAGTATGGCATGACTCTGTAATTTATAGTGATATTTTTTCTTCTGCTGAAGTCTGTTGGAAGTGTAGGAAATATGTCCATGGAAACTACTGCAATGTTACCTGATTTGCAGTGTTTATCTTGCAGGGATCAGTGAGTAACAACTCTTCAAGTTTATTAATTGTTAAAAACCAAACAAACAAAAAACCCAAACCAACTCCCCCACCCCTTAAAAAAACAAAAAACAAAAAACAAAAAACAAAAAACAAAAAACCAAAACAAACAAACAAACAAAAAACCCAAAACAAAACAAAACAAAAAAAAACAACTCCCAAACCCCAGATTTACATTTATTCCCTTGTTATGAACTGTAATGTTCCCTAAAAGAAATTCCAGTCCTGACCTGAGTTAAACATGTAAACTTCACAAACTTGTGTCCACTGTTTCTCCACTTACAAGTAGATAGAGCAGTGTGTGTGGAACCTTTAGTCACACATTTATTTTAAAGAATCATAGAGTCATAGAATCATTTACATTGGAAAAGACCCTTACGATCACTGAGTCATCAAACTATATTTGTTTTCTCCTTTTACCACATGCAATTTTTAAGCCTATGAAGTCAGTCCCTCTTTTAAAAAAACAATCTGAAAGATCTTCATTAGCATGCAACAGCTTCTGCAACCAGGTAAGAACTCAGGGCACCCTGGGAAAAGCAGATCAAAACTTGAGAAATTTAAACTGTTTCTGTTATTTCTGTGGTGTTAAAAAAAAACAGTTTCCTTAGTAATGAGAGGTTTTCTTATCATTTTATTTTTGCACCTGCAATTGTTGTGCCCTGAGATGAGTGTAGATGATACAAGTATCTAAAACATATCTGAATTATTTGACCATTCCACTATTAATGAAAAAGTGATAGATATAGATGTTATCCCTAAGGAAACTGATGAAGGTATAAGCCACTTACATTTGGGAAAAAAGTTGTTTCACCAGGTATCTTACTAACAATTATTCTCAAATATATATAAAAGATTCGGATCTACATGTAAGATAGGCTTGCACAATTGTTGTGACAGGATACTCACAGAATCACAGACTAGCAGGGGTTTGAAGGGACCTCTGGAGTTCATCTAGGCCAACCCCCCTCCTAAACCAAGATCACCCAGAGCAGGTTGCACAGGATTGTGTCCAGGCAGGTTTTGAACATCTCCAGAAAAGGAAACTGCACAACCTCTCTGAGCAGCCTGTTCCAGTGCTTGGTCACCCTCACAGTAAAGGCATTTTTCCTCTTATTGAGAAGGAGCTTCTGGTGTTCCAGTTTGTGCCCATTGGCCCTTGTCCTGTCACTGGGCACCACTGTAAAGAGTCTGGACCCACCCTCTTGACATCCACCCTTTAGATATTTATAAACGTTAATAAGATCCCCTCTCAGTCCTCTCTTCTCCAGGCTAAACAAACCCAGTTCTCTCAGCCTTTCCTCATACGAGAGGTGCTCCAGTCCCCTCATCATCCTCGCAGCCCTCTGCTAGACTGTCTTGTCTCTCTTGTAGTTCCTTGTCTTTCTTGAACTGGGGAGCCCAGAACTGGAGACAGTACTCTAGATGTGCCCTCACCAGGGCAAAGTAGAGGGTGCGGATAACCTCCCTCGACCTGCTGGCCACACTCTTCTTAATGCACCCCAGGATACTATTGGCCATCTTCCCTGGTCTTCCTTTTGCTGCTGATGTACTTGAAAAAGCCCTTCTTGTTGTCCTTGATATCCCTTGCCAGATTTAATTACAAGTGGGCCTTAGCCTTCCTAATTGCATCCCTACACACTCTGACCACATTTCTATATTCCTGCCAAGTGGCCGGTCCCTTTTTTCACAGTCTGTAATCTTCCTCCTTCTCTTAGAGTTTTTCCAGGAGCTCTTTGTTCATCCGTGTCCATCAGGTCTCCTGCCGCCTTTGCTTGATTTCTTACTCTTAGGGATGCACCGACATTGAGCTAGGAGAAAGTGGTGCTTGAATATTGACCAGCTCTCTTGGACCCCGCTACCTTCTAGAGCACTAACCCATGGGATTTTGCTAAGCAGGTCTTTGAAGAAGCCAAAGTTAGCCCTCCTGAAGTCCAATGTTGTAATCCTACTTATTGCCCTACTTCTTCCATGCCGGATCCTGAATTCCATGATCTCATGGTCACTGCAGCCAAGGCTGCCCCCTAAAAATTCACAGAAACAAAGCAGTGCTCACCTATTAGCCTATTTCCTATTGAAGATCATATGATAGCATCAAAATTAGACTAACAGGCCCAATATTGTCAATTTTTTATAGTATTAGTCTGATATTTTGTGATAGAATGATTATCATTAACGAATCAAGCCCTGCAGTGTACTGAGTCACAAAAATATTTCAAAAAACTCCCAGAGGTTTCAACCAATATTGCCATGACTTAACGATGCCTTTTGGTTTTACAGTATATCCATTGTAATACATACACCTTGCATGCAGTATGCTATCTGCAGATAAAATTTACCAAGAAAGCTATCCTGTTCAATAGAATTGTATGAATGGACTTCGAAGAAGGAGACATTTTTTTCTGATTGCTGTAGTTCATAATTAAGGTCAACAGTAAGAACGACAGTATGAACCACATCTCAGGTGAAACATTGTCATTTTGGCTATGTTTGACTTCTAAGACTTACCTGTTCAACCCAAACAAAATCTGGAAAAATACAGACAAATATACTTACTCAGTACTTGGAAAGCAATACTAACAGCTTTCATACTTTCTAACTACTAATAATTCTGAAATCTACTTTTAACAACTTATTTGGAAATTTACATCTAAAGGTACATTATCTTTGTATTAGCAAAAAAAAAAAAAAAGCAGGAAAATATATTAGTGGACACATACAGGGAAGGTCTCTGGCTGTGTCATTTGGTTCAACTAAAACAAAGTTGTTCAAATGTTTCACATTCATTTTAGAAACTTCACATACTTGCACCAGAAATACAGTCAAGGTAGGCTACAATGTGGTTATGTTTAGTATTAATTCAGGGCTCTGATTTGCCCTTATCCAACGAGCCAGACTCCTGGGTTTTCCTCTCAAGCCCGGGGTGACAGCCTGAGAGCCGCCTCTCTGTTATTTTGTGTACACCTGTAAGAAAGCTGAGAAAGAGGAGAGTCAAACTGATCCCACTTAAGCTCTATAGACAGGTAAGGACCTGACCAAGCATCCCAATGGAAGTACAGACAGATGAGATTACTGCTGTACATGTTCACTAAAATGAGTAAGCAGTTTGGACAGAAACTAGGAGACCATGAGAGACACTGAATGTACATAACTCAAACTGGTAGTCTGTTGTATAGCCTTGAGCATAAACAGGAGAGAGACATTTTGTTTCTGTCGGCACTGTATTCTTTGGGAGTAGTCTCTTGTTTTCAGAAGTGGATAACATTTTTTCTTTCCACTGCAGCTTCTATTTTTGCTTAAAAATAACTTACACTTATTTTCAGAAGAAAGAATTGGTTCATTTTTTTAATGTTATGTAATGGTTCAATTAATCAAAATGGTACAAAAAATTCTTGTGATGCATCTGTCCTTTTTCTTACAGTAAAAAATAACATTTTGTTTAAATGGCTGAAAAGGTCACAGGGCCTTTAAATGCACATCTTTTCCCTATACTTACTACAATTAAAATCACAATCAGATTATTTTATTTTGCAGGGGTTTAGTTACTTAGAATTGCTGTAATGTTTAACTTTCATTAAAATAGATAGGATTTTTTTTGTTGTTGCTCTTGTTTTCAGTAGGCATAAACTCATGTCCTTTTTGTTTCATTATTTTCCTGCTCTTGACTATTTTTTCCCAGCATCTTATGCTCAAAATGATCATATTCCTTTTACTTGCCCACCGTTGTGTGCAGGTAGCTGAATTTAGACATGTAGTGTTAAATCATATGTAAATCCCCCTTCTAGATGGTTTCAAAGTTGATTGACATTTAAAGAGATGTATTTTAAAGATAGTGACTTCACCATTTCCCTTGACACAATTGCTCATGTAACAGCTTAACTAGTGATTTTAACTACTCTTTATAACTCCCTGCTATTTACTTTTTACAATTTTTGAAGGGTGATTAAAAAATTACAAACCACTTATTCAAAGTTTTTGTAAAAAGCAGTTTTTATATTTTAAAGCATATTAGCTTGCATGATTATAAAAGTATTTTTACAGAAAAAATACTTCAATGAGAGTAAACATTTCTAAAATGACATAACTATTAAACAATTAATTCTTCCATATTTCATTCTACTGTAATACAGTGAATTCATTTTCACATAGAATGAGTGGTGAATAAAAAGAGTCATAATTTTGTACATTATGACCCGAACTTTGTTAACATTATGTTCATTGAATGTTATGCAAAACACAGAATGAAGTAGTAATACTGGCAAAATGCAGCTGGCTCCATTAAAGACACCTTTCTCTATCAGAATTGAATGAAGAGGGAGGACAGATGTAAGCTACTAGCTGAGCAGCTCACAGAATACAGTATTTCTATAGTGCTATAAAGTTTGTGTGCACAAACAGTCTTCAGAAGAAAAAAAAAATATAGTAAGAACTAATAATTTTCTACAGGTCCTTTCTTATTTCTGGTCTAAAGGACTAAATGTTTGTTCAAGTGGTTGTTGCTACAGTCAAAGCATAAAATCTTGGTTTGCTTTGTTAATTAGGTGAAAGATAATTACTGAAAAAAACCCCAACATTTAGATCATGGTTTATAATATTTGTGAGTGCCCAAAAGCTACACTGAATGGTAATATTTTGTACCTGTATAACACCCGTGTCATGGCTTAACCCCAGCCAGTAACTAAGCACCACGCAGCCGCCTGCTCACCCCTTCCACCCTCAAGGGGATGGGGAGGAGAATAGGAAAAAACCTCAGGGGTCGAGATAAAGACAGTTTAATAGGATAATAAAGGAAGATAATAATACCAATAACAACAATGACGACGACAAGAATAATAATACAAGTAATGCACAAATGCAATTGCTCACCACATCTGAAAGGGAAAAAAAAAATCAACCCCATGCTCAGTCTGTTTCCAAGCAGTGATCCCACCTGCTGGCTGGCTTCCCCAGTTATATACGGAGCATGACACTATATGGCAGGGAATATCTCTTGGGCCAGTTCTGGTCAGCTGTCCTGGCTGTGCTCTCCCAGCTTCTTGTGCCTCTGGCAGGGTGTGAGAAGCTGAAAAGTCCTTGACTTAGTGCAGGCACTACAACTACCTAGCAACAACTAAAACCATCAGTGTGTTATCAACATTATTCTCATATTGAATCCAAAACACAGCACTATACCAGCTATTAGAAAGAAAATTAATTCTATTGCAGCTGAAACCAGGACAACCTGTTATATGCAGATACATTTATATGCTTTTCATTCTATTTAAAGGAAGGTTTGCTTCAGAAGCTGATGTAACAAGATAGGGCACTTGGGTGTGGTTTTTAGAATTGTATGTTTTATTAACAAGCTTCTTTCCAGCATTCTGATGCTAAGGCAAGCCTATAGATCATTTCAGTTCAAGCAGGATCAGCAGGAAATTTCTGGCACAGATAATATCAGATTTTCATTAATATCTTGTAAAGTTCTGTCAAAAAAAAAAACAACAAACAAAAACAACAAACAAAAACAACAAACAAAAAAACCCTTTACCTGATTCCTACTCTTCAGAGTATTTGCAGACTAGGCCAAATGAACTGTCACAGCATCTAGAACTATTTATGTGTATTTTCCTGTGTTCTTTTTTGGTTTATTTTAATAAATTATTTGCATTATTGGCATGAACCACTTTGAGGACCGTGCATCATTTAGCAAGTATATATTTACTGTCAATGAGGCACAAGATTTTTGACCTGAGATACAGTTAGAGGAAACATTTGCTTGCTAACTTCAGCATTAAAATATTACTTGCATTTTTGTGATAATTCAGATGACTCTCTGGAAGCAAGGAAGCAATTTGACTGGAAAGGTGAATTTAATGTGTTATTACAATGAGAATATAACATTTACATGGAGTCTTTAATCTGGAATGTTATCAGATGGCTATAAGGACATATTGATGATGCATGAAACATGGAAGAGTAATCTGATGTGTATGAACATTTCAGTTCTTATCTCTGATGCTGAGGGCAGCCTACTGAGTCCAATGGTAAGATCAACTATTCCTAGCATCTGTTTTAAACTCTATGTTTAAACCTAAAAGGAAAAAAAGTCACTAGTTTAGGACAACAAGCCATGTAACTCACAGATGGGGGAATGACTCAGTGAGACTTTTTATATATGTACTTTTGTATATCTGCTTTTCACAGTGGTTGCAACACTTGAGAAATCTCTAGGATACAAAGTACGTCTTGATCAGCTAATACTTGGTGAGTGAAAAGAAAAAAGGACCAGGATATGGTTCCAGAAAATATTTGCTGCTGTCCATAAAGAAATTTTCTAACATTCTCCTTACTTTATACATACCAGGTAACATGGAAATGAAAAAACATTTACATCACGCCCTCTAAACATACTCTGGTTATATCAAAGCTGATCTTTGTCACACTAAGGGCAGAACATATATGAAAGATCTGATACCTTTCACACATTTAATGGCCCAGAATAGATTTTATGTTCTATTCTGCCCCCTTTGTGAAACTTACACTTTGCAAGGGTTAGAAGCACAAGCACCAGCTCCTTTCTCAGGAGTGTGAAATAGCTGTTGGAACAGAAAAAACCACAACTCTCCGCTCCAACCCTGCAGTGGTACAGCAGTGGGACTGCAATGGGACTTCTATGGTGAAACAGGGAAGTAGTAGGAACAATTTCAATGCCACTTCAGCCATGACATATTTACCTTTTGAGTGTCCCAGTGAGGCTAGCTACAGATCACAAATCAAGCCACATCTTGTTTACAGAGAGTAAGAAAGGCAGAAGTGCCGCACTAAGTGCTGGCACTATGGAAGAAGACTATGAAGAGGAGGAGGCTGAGTAAATGTTTCTTGCATGCAAGGTAGGAGAATTGGCACCTCCACCTTAAGTTGAGTCTCTTTCATTTTGTGAGAAAAAGATCTCTGCCATAAACTCTTCTGAACAAAATTTGCACAGCCAGTCTGAAACCATATTCTCTTTCGCTATGGCTTTTAACAGGGATGTGGTACAGAGGATTTGTGGTCCTCTCCTGAAATGCAGTATGCTGTCAGGCAATTATAGCTGAACATCTGGAGCAATAAAAGCAACATTTTTCCATCATCTGCTCCTTAGGGCAAGTAGCACAGCATAGCTTTCAGCCAAACATACCATCTCGCTTACCTTCTCCAAAACATGGTGGCATTGTCCGTGTGGTTTATCGGGAACAAATCTTGGTCTGTGTCATTCTTTGACTGTGACTGGGAATTTTCTGTGAGGTTGTCAAATATCATGGGTCAAACAAAACCCAGTAGAATGTTTACAATTTAACAGTACTGGGGCACAGTGCTAAGCTCATGTTCTGTTTATTGGACTAACACAGACACAGCAGGAGGAACTACAATTGCTCAGACTACTCCTAGCTGACATAGGAACTAACTGGGTACAAATTGGTCATCATATAAGTCATTAGAATTTAGGTTGCATAAGACCACATATAAGAAGAGCAAAAACTGGTTCAGGCCAAGTCACCTGGCCTAGTGTTATACCTTCAACAGCAGCCATAAGAGAACGCTTAGAAAAACTTAAAAAAAAAGGCAAGCATATGTGATACTGCTTTCCTCCTCAGTTCCACATTCCTCTCCCAGCTCCCCACTATTTCCTTCTTGGGGAGTGTCCTGAGCCTGATATGGTTCATCTATTCAGTAACTTCCAGTTAATCTCTCTTCCAAGTATGTTCCAGTCTCCTCGTGAACCCGTGTGAACTTATTTCAGTGGTGATCTCTTTTAGACAGGAATCTCACATATATGTTGTTTGCTTTTTTGCCTTTTTTTTTTTCTTGGGGGGGGGGGGGATTTTTATTTGTTTGTTTGAACTTGGCACTTATTAAATTCATTTGATGGTTCCTGGATCCTGTACTGGGAGAATTTGTACACCTGAATATCTGCACTGAAATGCATTTACGTTCATCATTTGAATTTATGCATTACTCAGAACTTCAGCTAATGCAGCCTTTTTCTTTGGTTATTGATACAATTTTACACTTGCATGTGCATAACAATGTGGACATTAAAATAGGCCTAATAAGTCCTTAAAAGCACTAGTTATTTTCCTGTAACTAAAAAGGGCATTTAGGAAGTTTACCTCAGCTGCAAAGATCTTTATTACAGATCTATATAAATTAGATGTGTACTGTGTGAAACCACCCTTACTGACCAAATTAACATCCCCTTGAAGTAATTTTAGCTTTATTATCACCAGTCTCTGAAGACATTTGCGTGATAGAGTGTCAGCAGTGAAGTTGCCAGTTACAACAGATATTTTCTGGATTTTGAACATGTTCCGTCTTTTTAGTCATAAGATATCAGGAAGTGGGTGATTAGGGATACGTGTATGGTTAGATCTTCCACATACACCTTTGTAGCTACTTGTTTGCTAAGGCCTCAGGATTTCCTGAGTAGAATATGTGTTCTTGGATTTCAGGATATACTGGTCTTCTAATAAATTTGACCAACCACTTTTGATCCTCTTTACACTTTTTGCCACCACAATCTCACGTAAAGCCACGTTACACTGTAAAATAATGTACTTCTGCTGTTTGTGCTGATAATTTCACCTGCTTTGATAGTTTTTCCATGTCCATATTTTCATGCGTTATAAGATTAAAGAATGCTTATCTTCTGTTCAGTTTGTGATTTTATAAAATTATTTCAGGTGACAGAACATCTACTGCATATTATATTTGAGATGCAGCTCTTTCATGCATTTCTACTGTAAAAAATAATCAAAAAGGATACAGCAGAATAAATAATCTATTTTAGATTTTCATTAAAAATGTTCATAGATTTTTTTAAGAAATAATTGCTTTTTTAATTTTATTATTTCAAGATCACATATATTACTTTCTCAGCATGTTTTTGTCAACAGTCAACAACAGTCAGTATTTTTAGGGCATTCTGCAACCATTCACAGCCAGCTCTTGCAAGTGAATGCCTATGTGTGTAACAGGAAACTACAGAGCACTGTGATTGGAGTGCTTAAAAGACTGAAAAATCAGGTCAGTCTCAAACTGTTAAAACAACACTTTGCTAGATTGACATTAATTAACATCACATGTTGACAATAATTAGTTATTACACATTGTTAATCATTGTCACTGCATACTGAAAGTAATCCTCCCTTAGCAATCGTATCCTACACCAGCTGTGAATATGCAATGTCACAGAGCTGATGCTGTGTAGTCAGCACTAATGGCTGTGGCCTGTGATGTTCTTATTCACTGAGCTCAATGTGTGCTCTTCCTGAGATCCTCTCCCTGCTTCCACCTCATCACCTCCTAATGAAGGGTTTGGTCCTTTTATAAGAAGGGTGAGTCTCTAGGCAACCTGCAGCTCTTGGCCTCTGCCCTGGGGTTACACGGTCTGTGATGCCTGGAGGAGTGTCACTTTCCCAGGCTGCAGCAGGTGCCTTGTCCTCTTGCATGGCTTTCCCCATCCCTCTCCTCCATCCCACTAGCCACCACCCCACCACAACCCCTTCCTTGGCTGCTTCTAATTTTATTAAAACAAAACCAGTCTTTATCCAGCTCTTGAGTATGCATGCAAAACCGCAGGAGACCTTTAGTTCAATCTCCTTCTCAAAGAAAGGTCAGCTCTGAGTTCACGCCAGGTTGCTCATAGCTGTGTCCAGGCACGTCTTGAAAACCTTTAAGGATTGATATAACACAACCTCCTTGGGCAATCTGCACCACTGCTCAACCAAGGGGAAAAATGCTTGACCACCATGCAGCTGTTCAGGTGCCTAGGGCCTCCGTTTCAGCCTCTGCTCGTACTTTCATAAACTGCACATCATAACCAGAGCTACTTGCTGCCAAGCTCACACAGCCCCTTCCCGTAACAAATCGGTAACAAAAGTTCATGGCTTGGGCCTGGCACAGTCAGTGTAAGGCACAGATAATACAAGTCCTGTGGTCTGTCACTAGCAATGCCAGTAGTATTTTTTGGGCGACTGGATACAGAAAAGCTTCTCCAGTTATGCGATGTCAGTGTGCTAATGTTTAGGTTTAAAACAAGCTGAACATAGTTAAAATATGCTTAGTCTGCTTCATCTTTCCTGGGTAAAACAGGTCTCTGTATTTGGCTTCATAAATTTATTTATTATTATCCTGAACTATTTTGTATCATTGCTAAATTTTGTCATCTATGTACTTCATTTTTAAAGTAACTTGAAAATACGTGGCACAGTACAAGCATCAGTACAGCACCCCGTGGGATGGTCACTGGTGGCATCCTGTTGCAAATGTTACAATCCTTACTTACCTATAGTCTCATATTAAATTAGCTTCTTCAGACTTCTTAAAAAGATTTTTTCTGTAAGTCTAAGCATATTATAGGAACCTGATGACAGTTATCTGTATGCTTATAAACTACTTCAAAGAACTCAAGGTTGATACGCTTCAGACAGCTACCTTTGAAAGTGCTATTAATGTTATTTCCCATTTCATGTTTATCATGGTTTAACCCCAGCCAGTAAATAAGCACCAAGAAGCTGCTCGCTCATCCCTCCCTCCCCAGGGAGATGAGGACAATGGAAAAAAAACAACTCTCTGGTTGAGATAAAAACAGTTTAATAGGATAACAAAGGAAGATGAGGATGATAATAACAGTAATAGCAATAATAATAATAATAATAAGTGATGCACAAATGCAATACTTACCACATGCCAAAGGGAAAAAAAACCACCCCGATGCTCAGTCTGTTTCTGAGCAATGATCCCACCTGCTGGCTGGCTTCCCCAGTTATATCTGGAGCATGATGCTCTATGGTAAGGCATCTCCCTTTGGCCAGTCTGGGTCAGCTGTCCTGGCTGTGCTCTCCCAGCTTCTTGTGCACCTGGCAGGGCGTGAGAAGCTGAAAAGTCCTTGACTTAGTGCAGGCACTACAACTACCCAGCAACAACTAAAACCATCAGTGTGTTATCAACATTATTCTCATACTAAATCCAAAACACAGCACTATAGCAGGTACTAGAAAGAAAATTAACTCTGTCTCAGCCTTAACCAGGACAATATTTCTTCACATATCTAATAATTTTACTCCTTTACTAATTATTGTTTGTATTAATTTTGCATCTAATATGGAAGGATTTCTTTTTCCTAAGAATTTCTTTAATCTTTTCCTTTTTGGTGTTGGCTCTTCTGGTAATTTTTAAAGACTTTTTAGATATTATGTGTTAGCTCTGAGATGCCAGTACAGTTTTCTTAAACAAAATGATCACATCCATAAGCTATGATTTGCCTTGGCCCTTAATCATTTTCAATAAACTTTCTCATTTTTAAGTACTTCTCTTATTTGAAAATTAAATGTTACTATGTATGCACAACTACACTTGCTTTTTTCTTTTTTTTTTTTTTTTTTGCCTTTGACACTCCCATTTCTCACATATTTATGTTAAATAATTACACACTATACCTAGGTATGCTGACATCATTATGAAATATTTATATACCTAGATACTGTTGATACAGAAAGGTAAATTCTGATTAGGTATTAGGAGAACTTTATTCACCCTGAGGATACTTAAGCACTGGTACAAGCTGTCCAAAGATATGTGCAGTATGCACCACAGGAAATGCTCAAAACTGACTGGATGCAGGCCTGAACAAGCTGCACTAACTGTACCTGCCTTTTTTGCATGGACTTCCAAAAAATTCACCCTCATGGCTCCCTTCCAATCTAAATAATTTAGTTCTATGATCAACAGCTGCCTGAAAAACTTTTATTTACTTCACTCCTTTCCTTTCCCTTTGCCATAAATTGCCTTGACTATCTCTCAGCTTAAGGTTTCAACAGTAAACTTTGCTGCAAATGCAAAAGCATCTGTAATGTATCAGCTGCCCAGCACAGCCACATAGAAAGTCAAGTTTATTTCTGTAGCTGGAGTTTACTCTAATTTCCAGATTTCAGTTTTCCAGAAACATCCTCTTTTTCTGTTCTCTAAAAGGAGTAATTTCTCATTGCATAGTACAATTAGTCATGATTTTAAAAACATAGTACTGTATGGAAAAAAACCCCACCCATCTCTATTATTATGTACTATTATAAACTTCCGTGGGAGTTTGGGTTGCATGTGAAATGTAGGATCAGACCTTTTGTTTCGTATTTGATGATATTGTTATTATGCACCTCTGTAGTTTAATGGTGTATACTCACATTGTAGCAGCAAACAAAAAGCAACTTAATGTTATTTTAAGAGAAAATTGCTTTCTTTACAGCATGGGAAGATTGGGTGGTGGAACTCATATTGCACGGATGCAAATTGTAGTTTGTTGAAGCAAAGTACTTTTTCTTTCTTGCCGTGGTACTTATCTTTCTTTGTCAAACAATATTGTAAGTCAACAGACTAGAAAAGATCTAAAATATAAGCTAAATGTAACAAAGGTAATATTGTTAAAACACTTTCTACTATGCAGATTTGTGTGTGTGCAGCAAAGCTGTTGTCATTTTAAACCCTTGATTCAAGATGTCACCGAGTATGCTGTTCTAAGATTAGCAAACAATATGCTCTACTTTAACAGAATAAAAGTCAACACAAGATTGTCAATGTCATAGCAGAGTTTTTCAAGCCTTACACTGCGTATCAATGTGGTGGGTTGACCCTGGCTGGGGGCCAGGTGCCCACCAGAGCTGCTCTATCACTGCCCTTGTTCACCAGACAGGGGAGAAAAAGCATAATGAAAAGCTTTGTGGGTCAAGATAAGGACAGGGAGAGATCACTCACTTATTATCATCATGAGCAAAACAGACTGAACTTAGAGAGAAAATTCATCTAATTTATTCCCAAACAGAACAGAGTAGAAGAATGAGAAATAAAATAAAATCTTAAAACACCTCCCCCCACCCCTCCCATCTTCCCAGGCTCAACTTCACTCCCAGCTTCAAACCTCCTCCCCCTCAGCAGCACAGCGGGATGGGGAATGGGGATTATGGTCAGTTTATCACACGTTGTTTCTGCCACTTCTTCATCCTCAG
>VXBL01003980.1:77716-111773 GCA_013400195.1 Aramus guarauna
AGAAAGAAAGAAAGAAAGAAAGAAAGAAAGAAAGAAAGAAAGAAAGAAAGAAAGAAAGAAAGAAAGAAAGAAAGAAAGAAAGAAAGAAAGAAAACTAGTTGTGTTATTGCTTTACAGTGGGAACCTAAAAATTAGAGCAATATTTTATTTATAATATCTATATTTACTTCCTGTCAGCATTTATTCTAATTTCCTTCTGTTCAAGAACATCTATCTCAGATTCATTTCAATAAAATAAAATAAAATAAAACCTCTTATTTGTGTTCGGTTTCAGTTCCTGTTAAGAACCACACAGCAGGCTTGGGTTTGTACAGTCCTTAACATATCCTTAACAGATTAATATTGACACTGTTACTGCAAACTGTTCATTATGAATATCTGAAAGTTATAGCCAATGAATACAAACAGTATCTTTTTCATAATAAATGTGATACAATGAAAGGTATTGATTTTGGGAGGCATAGATTCAGTCTGGAGTTTTCAGTTGCATACTTTTTAACTGAAAAGGTAATAAATTAGTGTCTTGAAAGAAAAGGGTTTATAATTGCAGGTCTATGTATTAGAAAAAGTTGGGGGGTTTTTTTGGGTGAGGGATAATTCAAAGTTTGTCATTTGATGAATAATTTAAAAATGTAGGGTTTTTCACTCTAGAAATAAATCAGTTTAGGCTGACAGAATAGAAATGTTTCATTGAGTTTAAACAAATATCCATGTGATTTATACTGCATTCCTGGCTATTCTTATAGTATATCATTACAACATTGCAATGTTTCACCTTCATCAGTTTTAAGGTCTTATAAAGGTACATTTTTTTAACTTGCAGTAGATTGGCCAAAAAATCAATACAAAAACCTAATACTTTTTTATTTCAAAATAATGAGTTATAAATAGAAAATCATGAACTGTAATCAAGACACAGTTTCCTGTATTTCCAGTTTAATTCAGGAAAATTAGCTATCCAGAATATATTATATACTGTTCTGGGGAGAAAGAGGTATTGATAAAAACTTTATTTTTCTTTGATTTTACATTTATTTTCTTCCAGTTTTTCTTTCTTTGTGTGATTCAGAGGACATTTTTGGTTGTACTTCAAAGAATATTTAAAAGACACTTTTATTCTCAAAAGAATGAAGTTACATATGTGTTAGCTAATAGCTTTTGATAGCTTTACAAAATGACTTTTCTTTTTCTAGAATGATTTTTTTGTTGGTTTAACACTTTTTAATAATTTGTAATGCTTTTTAATACTGTCACATGATGTTTACAGTTACCTTAGTATACAAACCACTCTCTGAAATTACTATCTAGACTATATTTTCAATAATAAGTCAAGTTGAGGAGTAGAGTTTTTTAAAACATGCTAAGCATGGCCATCTGATCATGCTATGATTCAGATCTGTGTTAAGACATTTTTAGGACAAGGGGCAAATTTGATATTCTATCTCCATCTACCTGCTTTCCTTTCTGCTGCAAAGTAGACACAGAGGAGAGCCTTCTCCTGAACTGAAGCTTATTCTAAGGACACCAGGCAAGATGCGATGAGCTTATTCAGAATCTGTGTCAGAGTCCAATATTCTCTGACCAGGTTCTTTGAGATATTCCATGTATGGAGGGTGTAATGTTTAATATCAAATTTACTTATTTGAAGATTATAGATGTTTCATGGATTTCTGGTTTAGCCAAGTGATACAAAATATACTGACAACACAATACAAATGCAAGTGACACTGTCCTGGTTTTGGCTGAGATGGAGTTAACTTTCATTCTAGCAGTTGGTATAGTGCTGTGGTTTGGATTTAGGATGAGAATAATGTTGATAACACACTGATGGTTTTAGTAGTTGCTAGGTAGTTGTAGTGCGTGCACTAAACCAAGGACTTTTCAGCTTCTCACACCCTGCCAGGTGCACAAGAAGCTGGTAGAGCACAGCCAGGGCAGCTGACCCAGACTGGCCAAAGGGATATTCCCTGCCATAGAGCATCATGCTCTGTATTGAACTGGGGAAGCCAGCCGGGAGGCGGGATTGTTGCTTGGAAACAGACTGGGCATCAGGTTGATTTTTTTTTCCCTTTGGCATGTGGTGAGAATTGCATTTGTGCTTCACTTGTTTTATTGTTATTGTTATTGTTATTACTATTGCTATTGTTATTGTTAATTACTATTACTATTACTGCTATTATTCCCTTCCTTCGTTATCCTATTAAACTGTTTTTATCTCAACCCATGAGGGTTTTTTTTTTCATTCTCCTCCCCAGCCCCTTGTTGTGGGAGGGACGAGTCACTGGCTGCATGGTGTTTAGCTGCCAGCTCGGGCAAAACTGTGACAGACACAGCATTATACAGTAATTGCAATACACAATTCAATCACAATACCAATGTAATTCCCATTACTAGTCTCTATAGTATGTTCGCTCTCATCACGTTTGGTGTCCCTAGTCTTCAGGAAGAAAGAGGTGAAGTCCTTTGCTCTCTTCAAAATTCTTTTGCTAGTTGTCTAGTTTTTATACTCTATGTTGGGCCAAGCCACGTATTCACTCCCCTTGTGCCAGTCTGACTGACTCAGGGAAACATCTACACCACGAATTGATCCACTCAGTTGTTGATAGCTGTTTATGTAAAACAAAAGCCAGCCTCTGGTCCCCCTTGTGTTAAAATAAAGTCAGAATCTTTGCATTACTCTCTGAGCACCCAGGTACACCACCCTTGCCCATCTCCACTGAGACTTCTTCCACTTCTGGGGTTTATTCAGTGAGTCACATTCCATGCCTAGGAGTTTAGTCAGTCACAATCTGCCTCTGGTGCGGACATTTCCCCTGCCTTTTTCTTCTTCCCTCTTCTTCTTTTCTCCGTAACAGGGTTCTTCTTTCCTCATCCTCACTATTCTTCTGCTCTTGTATTTGGTGATATAGTTATTTTGTACTACAGTAACATATTTTTTATAAGTATATGAAGATTTAACATCTTATTCATACACCAGAGATTTCAGAAAAGAGCCTCACTTCATTTTTTCTAGGCCAATCATTTTGGAAAAAGAATGATGATTTTTTTCTTGACTCACATCAAGTTTGAAGATAATATTGAACTGTCCTGACTACAAACCATTATGCCATTTATGAATATTTTAATGCTGAACAAGTAGCAACATACAATGGTATAATCATGTGTAAAGTATAATTTTTACTTGTCACTCTGTAACACAAACTTCATTCTAATCTTAATTACCACAGTTGCTCAATTTCTGTATTTGATTAATAACTTAATATTAAGATAACATTAATTTTTAAATTCAATATTGATTTTAATTTTATTACAATTTGCGTAACTTTAGAAAAAAAGACCTAGGTTAAATTCTGTTGCCTTATTTCCTGTCTATGTTTTATTTAAATCATTAAAGTGATCCAGTGCCCTGGGGTACATGCTTATGTTTATGTGACCCAGGCACAATACTAGTTTTTAGTATCTAGTACTTTCATATATCTTCCTACACTTAATAGCACTAAAAGAAATTTGATGAGTTTAAAGATAAATTAGAAATGTAAAGTAGCCTGAAAACACTGTCATTCCTCTTTCTTCATTTCAGCTGGTTCTTACTTCCTTTTTTTTTTTTTTACAGTATTACTGTAGCCAGTGTAGAGGTTTTTGACACATAAATTATAAATCTATTATTCAGAAGATAATTGTCTTGAACTTGAATATAAGTGTACTAAAATAGTGTAACTAGTAATAGTGTATAAACACTTTGTAACATTGATGGCACCGCCAGACACAATTTTATGTAAGCATGTTAGCAATAGGTCTGTGAGAGGCTGCAAATAGAAGAGACATCTCCTGAACACACAAGAAGGGTGATTGACATGACAATACAAAATAAACAGTATCCGGTGCAGAGGAGACCTCCAGTTGTTTTGGTTTGTTTGGTTTGGGGTTTTTTTTTTGGGGGGGAGGGGGAGGGCAATGGCATAAAAACATCTGGCATGAGAGGAAAATCAGAAGGAAGAAACAAGATAAAGCCATTTCAATTCTAATTCAATTCTCTCAGTCCTGGTCTCCTTGAGCTCCACAAGAGAGAAGCATCAAAGGCCACAACCATCAGCAAAAGCTGCATCAGCTCCATGGTAGTGCCCACCCACAGCTGATGTTGTGATTTAGATCGACAGTTTTGTATATGTAGTGATGAGAATGAATCCTGTATAAGAACTGATGATTATGAATAAGTGTGTTGACAATGACCAAATCTAGTGAAGTTTAATTTCACAGTTTAAAATTGGCCTGATTTGCCAGTTTTCTAAACTCTCCCATTACAGTGCTTTCTAATTCCCTACTTCAAAAATAGAGAGATAGACATATAGATAGATTCAGTTGCAACATATACTATATCCTAATTTGGATTAACTAATCAATAACTTGATCTGTAGCTGATGCAGATGAATGACAAGCCATCATTGGAGTAGAGGAACAAGTGAATATTCACCTTCTGGAAAAGTTTCATTTTGTTCTTAACCAAGGTTATGATGGCTCCACACAGTATTCTCTTGAGGATGATATACTGCTTTGGATCACAATATGTGTTAAATGTCTTTATGAGCTCCTGAAAGAAACAAAAGATTTAATTAGAGATAAAATGCTACATTATACTCCTCAATACAACAGTAGCATCAAGATTTAAAAAATAAATTTCGTATTCTAATAAATGAAATAACTCAAAGAAGAAACAACATTACTTTATTAGTAACTGAAAAAAAACCTCCTAAAGACTGAGAAATTTAAAGTTCTGTCAGTGCAAAACAATACCTCAATTTTTCATATGTGAAAAATTCCTACAGATTTTTGTTTAGATTTTATAATCTGAGGTGGTTCAGACTTGCCTTTTTTATACAGGATAAAAAGTAGTTTTCTAATGCTTCTTAGTTATTCATATGTTTCTTTCTTCATTTTTCTTTTTTTTTTTTTTTTTGTGGACCAGTGAGGGAAGAACTTCTAACTGAAATTCCTTGGGGTTAACTTGCATGAGATTTAACAATTCAATATCTGAGCTATTTGAAAAATAATATAATATTGAAAAATATAATTCAAAGACAATTCATGATTATTCCATTTACTTGGAATTATATTGTATGGGAGGCATACACGACTCTCATTACTTCACTATAAAAGCACATTCTGTACTATGTAAAACAGTAAAGCTCACATCTCTTAAACAGGAATCATTCTTTCGCTCAGTCACAGTGGAAAAGAATTTATACAAGGATGGGGTGTTTGTTTTTCTCAAGCATCAGAATTGAGATCATGACTGATGTTATCAATCCTTTAAAAAGCAAAAAGCCAAAACAAAGAAAAAAAAAAAAAAAGAAAAAAAAAAAGAGATCAGACCTATGCACTTTTATGGCAGGAATTTTTTTTCTGAAAATTTCTTCCCGTCATTCCTACTAAAAAACCATCTAGACAAATATTTTTAGTGGTTAAAAGGTTGAATCCCTCTTTTGTATAAGCAATACACCTTTCATGGGTGTGTTACTGTTCCTGTTCTTCCTGTGAAAGTCAGATTGCTGCATGGAACTTTTCTCAGTCCCATTTTCTTAATAGTCTATGTTCAATCAGTTTATGTGATTACTTATTCATAGGGTCCCAAGGTAAAAAGGCATCATCTAATAAATTCTTGAGCTCTTCTTTTTGCATAGCAATTAAAGCAGATGAGGTTTTTCATTTAAAATGTATGGAATATGTAATGCTCAGTGACACAAATTAACTAAAACTCTCACTGAGATTTTTTGAAAACTGCTTTTTTATTCCTCTTATTTAGTGGCTATGTTTTATATATTCTCTTCACATATGTTTCAGTTGAAAATCCAAGTTTTTTCTAGATAGCCTAAAATATTTGTTCATTTGAAAGTGTCAGCATTTTGTATATCTCAGCTCCTGTATTCTCCTGACAGAAGTTTGAGATGTCCTACTTTATATCTTCGTCATCATGTACAGTTGAGGAAAATATTTATGTATGAAAGGGTATTCAGATTAGAAGTAACATCTTAATAAATTTTTGCTCTTAGTATTTCTTGTTAGTTTATACATGAAAGTCTCACCAGCAATCTTCACAGGTTTACAAGCAATACCTGGATCTATACTTCATCTGACTGAAGAGACAAGAGAAGAAAAGGAAGGGAGAAAAGTGGAAAGGGAAGGGAAAGGAAGGAAAGGGATCATAAATAAAACTGTTGTTGGCTTTTAAATTATTTTCTTTCTCGTATATAACCTTACTAACTTGCACTGGTTAAAATCAATTTTTTAAAAAAATTCCACCTCAAAATTTGTAATGCTTTGGATTAAAACTCTATTGTAGAAAAAGCTCCTTCTGTTGTTTCCCTTTTCTGTTCTTGCCTTTCTCCATCTCTTAGATTAGGACAACTGCTTGTGGAATATGCAGTGAACCACGTTTTTACTTGAATATAAAATAATAATTTATTTTCTTTTGGTTGTTTATTTTTCAGGTAAATCTACTTCCTGCTCTGGTTCAGTATGTACCGTTACAAGCACCTACACTAGTCTAATGAGGTATGCAGCAGAAGGATAAAAATGAGAGACCTCAATGAGGAGAGGATTGGGAACTGTTTTGTTGTTTCAGTTTTACACATATGATAAACTCCAGTTTAAAGTATGGAAAGTAGTAAAATAGTATTTCCACAGCATTTCAGTACCCTTTTTCAAATGTGTGTTGGGTTTGCATGGCGAGGTTTTGGTAGTGGGGGGGTGGTGGGGGTGGTGGTGGCTAGAGGTGGCTCCTTGTGAAATTAGCTCTATTCTAGCCAGAACCAGGACAACACAGCTAAACCCAGATCAGGGCTCACACTGCATGCAGGCCACTTTCAGTGTTAAGCCAAGACTAAGTTCCACTCACCCGCTGTGCACTGAAACCACTCATACAAAGGGGTGCAGTGTCTGTAGTGAGAAATCCAAATGTTAGCACAGAATGTTTTTCTCTTCTGTGCTGGCCTTTTTCATCCTAGCATCTTAAAGCATTTTAAGTAATGTATTAAGCATCCATAAGACAACAGTATTGATATTATCTACTCATACATGCACACAAACCAAGGCAGAAAGTTTTCACAACTTGCTCAGTACTACCTAGTGACTTTGTAGCTTAACTGGAAATACGCTCATGTACCTGAACTCTCTGCCTTATACTTTAAAATGTCGTTTACCGTATCAGCCACCTATGTACACATAAATGAGGACAATTTGGACTGCCACCCCAAAGCTGCTCTCCTCCAAGAGAGATCTCTTAGGAACTCTCTCCCCACAAATGCNTGAGATGAGTCTTCCTCCTGAGGATGAAGAAGCAGCAGAAACAACGTGTGATGAACTGACCGTAACCCCAATTCCCCATCCCCCTGTGCCGCTGAGGGGGGAGGATGTTTGAAGCTGGGAGTGAAGTTGAGCCTGGGAAGATGGGAGGGGTGGGGGGAGGTGTTTTAAGATTTGATTTTATTTCTCATTCTTCTACTCTGTTCTGTTTGGGAATAAATTAGATGAATTTTCTCTCTAAGTTCAGTCTGTTTTGCTCATGATGGTAATAAGTCCTTATCTTGACCCACAAAGCTTTTCATTATACTTTTCTCCCCTGTTTAGTGAATGAGGGGAGTGATAGAGCAGCTCTGGTGGGCACCTGGTCTCCAGCCAGGGTCAACCCACCACAAGATGCAAAATAAATTAATAGTGATTCCTTGCCCGTGTTAACTAGTGATATATATAAATATCCTTTATGGTGTTGTCTTGAGCACGGAAATGTAGAATGTAGATCAAGAGTACTCGGTAACCATCTTGCCAACTCTTTCTGTTATCTTATCACACTTTAAATTGAAACCTATTAGGTTTCTTCAGCTTTCTTCTTCTAGTTCTTCTTTGTGGCTGAGCAACTTACTTTCAACATCCTATCAAAATGTACTCATGGTGAAATTGTATTCACTTCTTCTTGTGTCAGTATTTAGTACTCTTCTTTTTCTATGACATTCCCTTTGTGATACATTTGCACAGAAATTCAGTCTCAATTTTATTTATTTATTCATTTATTTTTTAGTAAAACAGGTTATCTATGTTACTCATGACTCTCTACATCAGTCTGAATTCATTTTCCTTGAATAGGGATCACCAAAATAGTACACAGAACTTCAGATTGAATAGGGTCTCACGCAATGGCAGTCTGAACTATTACTACTGGATATACCCTTCATGATGCTTTCTGACATTGTATCTCCCAGTCTTGTGACATCTATAAAATTCATGAGCGAAGTCTTGCTTTTCATGCTAATGTTAAAAAAGATCAGTCTCAGAATTAATCCTTTAATTATACTACTAGAAAATTCCTGAAGATTCATTGCTCCTATTTTTAGAGATATTTACTGTTGACTCTTCTCTGGCTTTGTCTTGGACATCACAACTTTTACCACTTTACAACTGTTATGTATTAATCCATAACTGCTGAAAGAAGGAAAGAAAGAAGGAAAGAAAGAAGGAAGGAAAGAAGGAAGGAAAGAAGGAAGGAAAGAAGGAAGGGAGGAAGGAAGGAAGGAAGGAAGGAAGGAAGGAAGGAAGGAAGGAAGGAAGGAAGGAAGGAAGGAAAGAAACCAAATAAAACCCACTAAACTACTACTAAACTGTCACTTTAGACTAATAAATATATCTATACATATGGAAGACAGAAATCAATACACTTGTGTTTCTTGAAATGCAAATTTAGTTTACAAGATGTAATTTTACTCATGTTAATGCAAGTGCCAAGTGTAATCCGATTTAACAAGTACAGCTGTCTGTGTTATTTTTGTGTGTGTGTGTAAAACGAGCTATTAGCAACATTCTGACTGCATTTGCAGGACATGAACTTGTTTAGTCTTTAGCAGGCAGAATATAGTAACTGGTTGTGTTAGGCAGGCCGGCTGCCTTGTTCTTCCTAAATTGACTGACATATATATCACACAAAATTGTTCAGAGTCAAGAAGGAGTTACAGCTGGGAAAGGCTCTGACACAAAAAAGGAGGATTACAGTTATTTTATACCAATAGCAGAAACTGCAGACCCCAGTGGACAGAATGTCTGTCTTCAATTTGCAAACAAAATAAGTAAGCCTAATAAGTTGTTGACTGTTTCAGCTGTGAAATAGATCCCATAAGGAGTATTTTTTTCCTTGGTGGACCCCAGGTAATTCTCAATGGTACACATTATTACTTCAAAGAAAGTGAATTTTATATATGTTTTATCAAGAAGACAATAGCTCTACAGGACACTGTAACTGAGCCATAATTACCTTCTAGTTCATGAGGGGACACAAAGATGCTTTAGTATCTTACTAAAAGCTTGTGCCAACATACTGCTTACTTTCTCCCATATTGCCATTTTGTTATTCTGATAACTGATTAACTTCTTTCTAAAATTCTCCCTTCCAAAGTCTCACAGTTTTCCCAGCTCTGCCCATTTTTTAACTTACCTACTCAAGTGGTCATGTGCTGTCATAAGCTCAGAAAAGGAATTGTGTGGCCTGCTCACATTCAGGAGAATGAGAAGAGCCTGTGATATGAGAAAAAAAAAATCATATTCTCAGACTGAGATTCCACGTAAGTCTCCAAGAGAGATAAAAATTATTATTCCTGAAAAAACTGTGGGGGACCCAGTTGGTAGTCTATTATCTCTTCTTTACAGTTGATCTCATCAGTGGTTGTCAGGGTCCTGAGTGCACTAATAGACCTTAATGGTCCTGGTCAGCTTCTCCCCAAGCTGACCTGGACTCTGGGGTTCCCCAGAGGTTCCTTGAGTCCTTCCTCTCCTCAAGCCCACACAAGCCCTACAGCTCCTGATGACTGCGCCACAGGGAGCCGTCAGCCCTCATGGCACCCTGGCAGCGGGACACCCATTTGTTAGTGCAGTGCTGCTCAGTCCACCCCTTCCAGCATAGGCCAAGTCAGCCGTCTGTCACACTGCCCACCAGGCTGTTATGTCTGTAGCTTAAACAAAGTTTCAAAGAGAAAATGAGCATATGTGTTAAAGACAACAAAGAGAATAATCAGAGGTATGAAAATCATGATTAGCGAGAAAAGGTTAAAGAAACTAGATTGCCTACTCTAAGAGAGAGAAGAACAAGGGAAAACATGATTAAAGTTTTCAATTCATTTTTAAGCATAAGTTATTGAGTGAAGAGATAACATGACCACATTATGCCTTGCCTGTGTTTGAAATAAAACAGAGTCCTGCCATTTTTAGTGTAAAATACTTCGCAGTCTATAATCAGGAAAATATTCTCGTTTGTCAGACTTGAAGCAGCACCAATCTGTAGCAATATTTCAAGTGTCCACATGAGGTAGAATTTCCATCATCTCAGTCTCCCCAGTCATACTACCGGGTATCTCTTAAGTTTTCTAAGTCAGCCTACATAATGAATAAATTATTAGGACATTTAACACTCCAGTATTTGGTGCCTAGAAAATTATGTTCCTGAGTTCTAAGTCTGTGGCTTCTGAAATAAAACCCAGCCACAGAGTCTGTGTGGAAATGGTGGTGTACTTCATTAAATGTCTCTTCAGCACCCAGGGGAAGGTGGAATTATGGTGGTTTCTAGAAGTCCTTGTTGGTGCATACATTACCCTGGTCTCTGTTCATTTATACTAGGTTCACTGGGACACGGGGCAGTAAAGAAGGACGATGCAGTATCATCTTTATCATGTATTCTGAAGCTGCTTGAATGAGCTCTTCACTCCTACAATTAAAGTTAAAGTCATCTTCTAGGTGGAGCCTAAGCTTCTAAGGTCTCTGCATATACATAGACTAAATATAGCATGCCCAGTGAAAGTGTACATTCCTCTTCCACTACAACTTGTGTCCCAAGAGTCCTAATTCTCTTCTATAGACTTTCAGCTCAAGGAGTCTTTATGAAAAAACAATTCTTTATTATTCTTCTAAAGAGGAATGCAAGCAAAATATAGACACATAAAAAACAATACATCATAAAACAAATATTTGATTATTTATTCTAGTTACAGAAGTTACAGACTCAAACAACTGAAAATCTCAGAGTACTGCATGTAGCAAATTATGATTTTCAATTTTTCTATAGGCCACTGGGTCAAAAATGGTCCAAACAGTTTTCATACAACTTCCCAAAACTCATATGAAGTGGGTTTTGTTTGTTTGTTTCCTATGTCTGTTCTCATCCTCTGTTCTTCTCCATGCTTGTTTTGGCTCATCCAAAACAACTTTCCTGATCTTAGTACAGGTCTTACAGATAGCTAATTACATAAAAAAGTACCTTAATGGTTAGCAGTCTCAGGATGTTTGATTCTGATATTAAAATGGATATGGAGTCTGGATTTTTTTCTCTGCTAAGAATTTTAAATTCTAGAGGGCAGCAGAGGAAGAGAGAGGGAATGAAAACAGTACTCCTTCACCAGAGATGAGTATTGCACATTCATTAAGTCCCTCAGACATTTCTGAATGCAGTGTATTACATTAATGGATGAAGGACTGTAGATTAAGAAACAAGCACTGCAGCATCTAAAACCCAGTAACTAAACTCCAGCAAGGCAAACTATATCTTCTAAGTTACGTGCCAAAATAGTATGTGGAATCAATGAAAAGATTTAAGAGCCACTGAAAAAAGTAGAGGGCAACAGCAATTAATCTCTCATTGTGGGGAAAACTGCTTTTACTGCTATGATGTTATATGAAACCTGGAGCTGCCTGTTGCTACCTTACTAGTAGATACACTGAAAATTTTCAGATTAATTGTGTTCATCAAAACAGGAATAACAGATCAGCTTTTCAAGAGACACAAGTAGAGAGCCTTTGTCACAAGACTGAGGAGCTTCCACACGTGCTCAGAAGCCCACTTGGGTGTGCAGAGGGTTAGGATATCCTAGAGGTCTTTCTGGAAATCTTAGCCATCTGAGTTGTCTTCAAGTCCAAACTCTAAAATACCTGCTAGCAGTTTTGTCCAGGTTTGTCCTTGAAAAAACTACTGAGCTGAAAGGTATTTGCAAATGAATGGGGTTTTTTAAGTTTGCTTGGTTGGGTTCTTTTGTTATTCAAAAGATAATGCAGCAACAGAATGCTATCTAAAGGAACAGATAGTTAAATAGGCTTCTGCCTGGACTTTGGTTTGGTTTTGTTTTCTGTTCTGCATGAATTTTCACCCTAAATTCCTATCACAATAATGAAGGTGGAGAATGAATCAATACTCTTGGTCATCTCAGACAGAAATCTGCTTTTCTATTACAACAATAAAATTTTTACTTTAAAGAATTAAAAATACACTGAAGCAAAAGAGATTTATTTTTATTCTACTTTCAGTCTGCAATGTTATGTACAAGTAAATACTACTTTAAGTCTTGCTGGAGATGAATAGTCCATCATTTACCTTTGCATTCAAGCTGAATTCCTCTCACCACTGCAAAGACAGGCTATGAGGCCAGGATATTTATAGCTTTTCAAGGAGCTATCTCAGAAAAGATTTGGAGTAGTCATTTTTCTGTAACTAATGCAGGGATTATGAAAGGAGCTTTAGCTACATCTTTCCAGCAAAACTTTCTGCCATATCAGAAGCCCAGGAGCACTGGTTGCTGTGTAATATAAAATAGATATAAGGATGCTCCAACATATGTGGAAGAGACATTGTATTGTTGAATTGCTGGTCCAGGTCCAGACTAGAACAAACATGTCTCAAACCCACGTACCTCTTTGCCCTGGGATGTGCCACATGTCCTACAAGCCTTTCTGAATAACTCATACACTTCACTGCATCTGAGCTTTTGGAGATCAAAAGTCCTGTTTTAACCTGAGTGCATTTCACTTAGGAAAGAAAACAAAAATATGACAGAGGACTGGATGCAAGCATCCTGGCTCTGGCTAGGCTAGAGTTAATGTCACCAGGAGCCAGGCCAGGTGAGCCAGGCTGGCCGGGGGCTATTCCATACCCTGTGACGCCATGCTCACCATAACAGGGGGCTGGGCGGGGAGGGGCGGGGTCGGTGTGGCCCTGGGATGGGCTGAGCATTGGTTCGGTCCTGGGATCTGTAAATTGCTTTCTGTTGTCACCCATTGTGTACATCTGTTATCAGTACTGTTGTTGTTGTTTCCCTCTCCCTTGCTGTCCCAGTAAACTGTCCTTACCCCAACCCACGAGGCTTTTGCCTTTGTCTGTCCGGTCTCCTCCCCACCCCGCCGGGGAGGGGTGAGTGAGCGGCTGCCTGGTGCTCGGCTGGGCCTAAACCACGTCAGCAGGTTAGATGGCTCAGAGGCGCAATGTAAAATACTCTGGCAGAAAAGAGCACAGAGTAAAGAAATTAAATGGAAGTTGAAAAAATATCCAGGGCAAATAAAATGTAATAAGAGTCTTAACCAGAGTAAGCCTAGTTATCCGATGCATATATCCTGTTCTAAACTACTGTAACTTCACCATCTGCTATATATGGTCCTTTGACTCATAGTAAACATTTTTTCTTAGGTTGCGGACTGAAGCTCTCCTTCATGCAAACATTTATGGAACATTATTTAGCAGCTGTAACCAAAAGGCATTTCTTATTTGTATCTGACTAGGTGATGGGAACAATATAGTTGTTTGTTCTATCTTCTGCCTTTTTTTACCTGGAGACTTGATAGAGTTGCACATTGAGGCATTTAGAGCTGAAATAAGTAACTGTATCAGTCTAACATAGCATCTTTGTGTAATTGGCATATAAATTAGTATTTCTCAGGAAATGGTGCTGACAAGGTTTTGCTTGTAAGTTAAGTATTTTAACTTGCAGTGTTGTAATATGTGGGACTTCTTTTGTTTGAGTTAATTATTTTCACACTTAAGCTACACTGTCACAGTAGGATCAGGAATAGTATTTGAGCTAGAGCTCCAGAGCAATTATGAGCCTTCCTCCATGAGGGATCCTCAAATCTGGAACTTACTCCTCTTCTTTTCCCTACAGCTAGAATGGGGTAGGGCTGCCAGCTTTGAAAGGACAAGAATGTAAGTACATCTATGAAGAATGAGGCATGATACACACTGACAAAAAATGAGGCATGATGTCTAACATCATTAGACAAGGTTGTTAAAATTTTTCTGTAAAGAAGTTCAAGATTGAGTAGCACAAAAAGAAAGACAAAACTTAGGTCTCTCAAACTGATTATTTTTCCCTCCTTCCCATGTTTCTCCTAGCTTTACACTCCAGCACAAATGAACATCAAATGACAGACATATTTGCATGGAATATATGTAAAACACTTAAATATTATCTAAATTGTATACATGTACATATGTAAATGTACACATGTATACATACACATGCACTATGCAGATTCCCACAGACACATGCATCATCTTATGTCTCATCAACAGACATGAAAAAATCATACATACGTATGATTCAGTATTGTTTATGATTACACTTACACATTAGCATTTACATATATCAATTCTCATGTCTGTGCATAAAAATTTTTTTCCTATAATTTCATTTATAGGTAAAAATATATCTATTAATTATAAAACTGAATATTTTCAAATTTGAAGGTAAGTCCTAAAGCTGCTACACACTAAGGGCCAGATTGTGAATCCCTGGTTAAAACTGGTAACCACATATTTACATGAGTTTATCTTCATTGATTTCATTTATGCTACTTGTGATTAAATATTCATAAGGGTCATACAATATAGCAATAATATATCTAGTGATTCAGTTCTTTAAAACCTTTCATATGAATAAATACTTAGTAAGCAATCAGTGGGGGGTGGCCACCAGGTTTCCACCAAGCTGCTCTATCACTCCCTTCTCAACTGAATGGGCAGGAGGGTGGTGTAAAAAAGCATGACAAAAGGCTTGTGAGTCAGGATAAGGACAGGGAGAGATCACTCACCAATTACCATCATGGGCAAAACACATTCAACTTGGAAATTAATTTTATTTATTGCCAATCAAATCAGAGCAGAATAATAAGAAATAAACCCAAATCTTAAAAACACCTTTCCCCCACCCTTCCCTTCTTCCTGGGCTTAACTTCACTCCAATTTCTCTACCTCCTCCCCTACAGCGGCACAGAGGGATGAGGAATGGGGGTTGCAGTCAGTTCATCACATGTCGTCTCTGCCGCTTCATCATCCTCAGGGGGAGGACTCCTCACACTCTTCCCCTGCTCCAGCGTGGGATCCCTCCCATGGGAGACAGTTGTCCACCAACTTCTCCAACACCAGTCCTTCCCACTAGCTGCAGTTCTTCACAACCTGCTCAAGCGTGGGTCTCTTCAGTGAAGTGCAGACCTTCAGGACCAGACTGCTGCAGTGTGGGTCCTCCATGGGGTCACAAGTCCTGCCAGCAAACCTGCTCCAACACGGGCTCCTGTCTCCATGGGGCAAAGGTCCTGCCAGGAGCATGGGCTCTCCATGGGGTCACAGCCTCCTTCAGGTGCCTCCACCTGCTCCAGTGTAGGGTCCTCCATGGGCTGCAGGTGGATATCTGCTTCACCATCATCTTCCATGGGCTGCATGGGGACAGCCTGCCTCTCTGTGGTCTTCTCTATGGGCTTCAGGGGAATCTCTGCTCTGGTGCCTGGAGCACCTCCTCCCCCTCCTTCACTGACCTTGGTGTCCGCAGGGTTGTTCCTCTCACATCTTCCCACTCCTCTCTTTGGCTGAAATTGCTGCTGGTATTTTTTTCCCTCTTTCTTAATTATGTTACCCCAGAGGTGCTACCACCGTGGCTGATGGGCTCAGCTTTGGCTAGCGGTGGGTCCGTCTTGGAGGCAGCTGGCATTGGCTCTATCAGACACAGGGGAAGCTTCTAGCAGCTTCTCACAGAAGCCATCCCTGCAGCCCCCCTCACTACCAAAACCTTGCCATGCAAAACCAACACACAGTCTCTGGCACTAGTATGAATACTTATGTGAGTATTTTGGCTGGGCCAAACTTCTCATAAAAAGAAATACTGCTAACATTCTTTTTTAAATGACTGCCTGAAATATTTACATGTTTAACATATAGCTAAAATGTCATCCTACTATGTAACAGCTGTATTTATCTTCCATATTCATTAATTAAAATGAATGCTTAGCTTATATAACTATCTTAATAAATTTTCCTTCTTATCATATACAATATATTCATCTCTAGCACATAAAAAGTTAAAATAACACTAAAACAACTTTCTAAAAGGATTAGGGGAAGCAAATATCCCCTACATTTATGAAACTTAGCAGGTTTTTTGAACCAAGTTAATTTTCCAGATTCAGGAAGACATACTCTCCATAAATGAAGCACTGAATGTGAGCTAAAATGCTGTACTCAAAAAAAATGCAATACACATTTCAGAGGTAGCTCTGAAAAGTGCTCTAAGGCGCTTCCTACTGCAATATGACTGTAACATTATAATGACTGAGAGAACAAGATATATGTGTAACATATTTTATCTAATTCTCAAAGCTATTAGCTAAAAATTAATAACTTTAGTAAAATCAAAAAGGCAGTACGACCCTGTAATGACTATGGTGTTAATAGGAATTGAAGTGCAGGCTGAAGTAATTGTAGAGTCATTTAGAGCAACAGATTTTAAAATCTGGTCAATTTACACTTTGACTTACCATAAATCTAAGCTTTTAGTGCATTTACAAGTTATTTTCGAAGTACTTTTTTTGCAATGAACAGTGCTTTTACATCCTTTTCTATTTAGGTAGGTCTATGTCTGTTGTGCATTTGGTGTTATTTAAATATAAGGCCATATATTCTTTATTCATTTTTGCTTCCAGTAAATCTTTTGTGAAACATCATTTGATTCAGATGTTATTTTCTTTCACGTGTGGGATCACATTCAAAGCTTTTTAAAGTCTGTTGAATTCTTTTACCTTACCTCATTCAGCATTATATCAGAGCTATTATAACAAACTGACTTGCAAAAGTATTTAACAGTAAAAATTAAAGGAAATGATTGTTTCCCTACCCCCAAATTCAAATTATTACTTCACTGCACATCTGCAATGTGTCTAGCTGATATCTGACTATCTGATCAGGGACAACAAAGCTAAAAAAACACCACAATTAATTTTCCCTTCTCATCTGAAACTTGCAATGCCAATGGAAATAAAAATTAGAATTCTCACCTGTGATACATTATTGATACAAGATTGAAATTTCCCATAGAGAGATTTTTCAAGTTTTCATAAGCAGGAGTCTTCCTTGTGAGCAATAATTACTGCTGCATATTGTAGTGCTCCAGAATATTATGCATGGACCCTTATCAGCATTGTCATACACCCTAAAGTTACCTGGATACAGAAAGAGCAGCTAATAAATTTCCTAAGTCTTTATGCAACTGTTTTCTTGTAGGGTTTATATTCAGTCAGGAAATGCATCTCGTTAAGTTTGATAATATCACTTGTTGAAAAATGACAAAGACTCTTGATTTTGACTGAAAAGGTAAAGCCAACTGTTATGCATTTGTCATTAAGGTTGAATCTGGAGGAAAAAAATCAGAAAGGTAAAATACTAAAAACTTTCAATTATCCTACAAAACCCCCACAAAATTATATAGTTAGAGGGAAGGACTGGGAACCAGTTTAGCCAGCATTAAAATAAAATAAAATAAAATAAAATAAAATAAAATAAAATAAAATAAAATCTGATAACATTCTCACATTTTTAAATAGGAATATTGTTAATGTTATCAGTTCCAATTAAAGAATAATAGCATGTACTCACTTTTAATCACTAAAATATTTCAGACAAATAATTTGATGAAAGACCTCAGCTATTCTTGTGGGGTTCTTTTTCCAGGTATTTTTCTCATTTGCAATTTCATTTTCTGTTTTTCGTACTTATTTCAGTCCTTCCTCTCCTATCCTGGATACTCCCTTTGAGACAGCAAACATTTCAGATTCAGAGTAGTGGAGCACATATCCTGTCAATATTATATGAATAGCTTAAATGAAGTGGTCAGAATCTGTATAAGGGGACTAATAGTGAAACTTATAAAAATAATACAATATTAACTGTGCAGTATTAGTAGGATTCTGGGGGTAGCATTCAGTTCCAAACTTCAGACATCTAAACTTAGCTAGTAGCTTAATTCAGTTGCCTAAGCATAGGAATCCACTGACACCAGTGATGCACCAGCACATCCTGTCTTTTGTCCAGCTGCTACTCAGGAGAATAAACTTTGTGTTTGTCAGTCCTCTACAGTTGTCTCAAAATTCTTCTTTTCATATGTGACGTATGTGGGTGAGAATTGTTTTGAGTAGGAGTGAGGGCACAGAATAAGGAAGAGTTGCACCTCCTTGCCAAGACTTTTGGATCTTTGACTTATTTTTTCAGCTGATTTGTCTGAACTAAACTCCAAGAGCCAAGGAAAGAGTTTCATGTCTAAATCACACTCAACCTCTCTGTATCATATCAGCATGTCATGGGCATAGGTGTAATCACACGAAAAAGTTGTGTAGCTTGTGTACGCTGTTACACCATGCCAACTTTAAGAAGGCAGTCTACAATGAACAGTAACTACATCTGAAGCAATGGAATTGTATTTTGTCATCTTTATTTTTCTTCCCTGCTCTTCTCCCAACTCTTGCTGAATCTGCCTTAGAAAAAAGTTCAGCAGTAATTCTAAATCAGATGCAGGCAAGAGAGAAATGCTCAAGCGCTCCTCAGATGTTCACAAAGAGCAGTTTCAAAAGGATATATTTTCAGAGCAAAATGCTTTCTTTGTGTGCTGCCAGTGTACAACATGCCTAGCCTGCTTTCTGATTCCTCCCTGTGCCTTTATATCATATAGCATGTTGATGAGCTGAAAGGCTCACTCCTGCAAATTTTTAATGTTAGAAGTATTTATGCAGAAACCAGGGAGGCTTATAATTTGATAAAATTTCTTACTGGACACAGAATTACATTCAAATCAAGCTCTTGAGGAAAGCCATGTACCCAACCTAGTAGCAGCTGAACCTAAAGATGATGGACTGAATACTTTGGCACTGTGTCTGAAGATAGAAAGAATGACAAGGAATCTTATTTGTTGCTATAAGAAATTGTTAAACTGGGTGAGATCAAAGAGCTGTCTTGGAGTATGCAGCTTCAAGAGTAGGCAACAGTAGCCGATGAGAAAAAGATAGAATAAAAAGAAAATAATCTAGAGGGATCTTTCTGACGCCTTGTCACTCCAATGTCTATCAGTCATAAGTTTAGGAACTTCCTGCACAAAGATTATATGTGGACCTCTGGGTTTAACAACTGCTGATTATTAAGTTTTGATTACATACTTATGTAAACACATTCATATTTTTGGCATCTCTTTGACTAGTCTGTTTCCAACTTGATAGCATCTAAAGGTGGGACAGGAATTCAGTGTTTAGTCATTGCATAGCACTAATGTCTCTGTAAAATACCTAAGTTTTTAACAATCATACAGCTCTTTTTGATGACAAGAACTGTTGGAAACCTGTGCACCCTTTGCAGAAACCAGAACTTCCTTTGCAGTTTCTCTGTATCTGCATGAATTAAAAAGAGACATATGAGAAAGCCTTGGTTTATGTTAGTTGTGAATTTGTCTGTTAGGTATATTTTCATCTGTAATCAATACTAGCCATGAAGCAAAGACTCAGCAGAGACTGGTATTTAATCTCTTTGTTTATACCTCTAATAAAAATAGATACAAAAATTGTACATTTTATTCACAGCTGTCCTACATTTTCTGTTCCTCTGTTGGTGTTGCTTCATCACACATCTTCTCCTCCCTCTATGGTTTATTTATATTATTGGTATATTAAAACTTGGTTGTTTACACTGGAAGAACATTATATCCTAGTACATGGTCTTTGCAGCACGCAGACAAATCCAAGGGAATTTCTAGATTTCACAGTAGCATGAATATGATAGATCTGCTTGTGGATATGAGCAAGAACATGTGACCATGGGCTAAATATAATCATTGTAAAGAAATTTCTAGACTGTAGTTCATATGATCCAAATTTAAATGTTTCAAATAGATTGTGGGAGATGTGGGTAGAATGAAACCTATGTCTGCATTCATTCATCCAGCTTCTGGTAAGTGCCTTTTAAGTCTTTTCCTTTCTTTCCTTACAAAAGTAGAAACAAAACAAAACAAACAAACAAAAAAATTTGGGATATTTCCTAATCTTAAGGGAGCAGAGCAGCTTGCCATATTTGTGGAGCATATAGAGGACTACTAAGGGGATATGCGCTAATATCACTTCAGTAGCTCTCTTACAAGACCAAGATAAACGTCTCCTTCTCATGTCCTTATGACAGTGAAATAAAATACTTTACTCGGTATTCAAGTCTACTTTCCAGACAAGAACAGTAAGAAAATATTCAGTCTATGTAAGAAGGAAATATGCTGTGGAGGTAAAGAAAGTGAAAGAAACAACATACTTTATATATCTCCCAGAATGAATTTTGTATTTGTTACTTCATCAGAAATGACAGGGAGTTCATGACAGAAATGACAGGTATTAGAATCACACTTTCCAAACTGTCATCAAATATGAAGTTGTGGCCAAAGATAGCTTTATTTTTGAAAGCGCATGTCTTTGAATGTGGTCTTGTTCACATGCTGACTTTCAAAATAAAGCCATCTTTGGCTGCTGCTGTCTTTCTCAATTTAAAATTAGATACAAATACCCACTGTGTGTCTGCCCTTTTGTTTGGCTACTGATATGGCTGTAGAGATCATCAGTCTATAGAGTAAGTTGATGACATTTTCAATTAACTTTCCATACAAGTCTCTTCTCCAATTCTCAAGTGATAAACTTGTGGTTTTCAGGCACAGTTATTATCTGGGGAGTAGAGGTGGTGTTATTGATTGTTTGTTTGTTTTCATTTCGAGGAGCCTTAATAGTACAATTGTGCTGACATCTACCAGAATGACTCTAAACATACATATTGTATAACATGGCACGGCATAAGAGCAAGTAGGGATGTTTGAAGGACAAGACCTCCTGGATTATTGTTTGTTGACTGTGCTGGGAAGATGGAGCTAAACTAGACAGAGTACTTTACTATTTTTCCAGTGGAGAACTTCCTATCAGGTATGCCTGGGTTTTCTCTTTGAAGAAACCAAGGACATTTCTCCAGAAGAGAGCCATGATATGAACTAGCATTCATGCAGCACTTATAGTCAGGGACTAAGAATTTGGAGCAAACCAGAAAGTGAGCCAAAGAGCTAGTCTAGGTAACACCGTTGAAGAGGCACATCTTAAACTTGATCTGAATTTATGACAAACATTTGATTCACTGCCTACCTCTCTGAGTAGTTTGTCACAATGAGAACACAAGAACATCAGAGCACACGCTACACAATTTTCTATGATTACTTTTGTCTGGATAACTCTTACAATAATATTTTTGACTGAGAAATCTTATATAGCTAGAAAATCTCTCTTTGAGAGTTCATAATTTTCTTGATACTCCAAATGTACTTAGAGCTGATGAGTCTTACAGAATACTTTGAACAGTCTGAGAAGTTAAACAGTTTTGAAGTACCTTGTGACTTGTGTTCTTTAACTTGGTCTTGTTCCCATTTGTACAATGTGTGCATATATCGGATCAATGTGCTATTTAATTACTCTTTCAAGGATATACTGGCCTTTCTAGGGTATGCCTATGTACAGATGGGTACAGACATACATTAGCCCTTTCTGTACTTCAAGTTGATTGCATTCAAGCTTTCTCTGAAGTTTCATAACTGTTAAATTTGTTCCATACCCAGGTAATAGAGCTGTGCATCCAATACAAGTAGAGGTTCACAGATGCCACATTTCAGAAAACATTCAAAACTTTTGACTTTGAATATCCTTTTTTTCATTTCTTTTATTCCAGAAGAAAGGAATTTAATTAACATTACTACTGAATGCAGCCTACTTCACATTTGCAACAGTATGACACCACTGTTTGCTGTGCTGGTAAAATCTAGATCCCACTCTCTGGCTTCTGGCTTGTTTCATAACATTAAGATTTATGAAGTTTTATATAAAAGTACTGTATAGATGATCCTAACATGGGCATGCACAGAGTAAGAGCTCCCTTCCTTTTTTCGTAGAATTATATCATAATCCATTTATTAATGCCATCCTTTTTATAATACAGTGGATGTTGTAAATAGGTATCTATTGACAAAAAAAACCCCCACTTTCCAAACTGCGTAGTCCAAAAATTGCCGAACCATTTAGTTTCAAAATACGCATTCCTCTATTTAAATCTCTGTCCTAGATTCTTTTGAGACATTGAATTGTCCTATTTTACATATTCCTTACTAATGAGCCTTTTTTTAACATGTAAAGCCTCTTTAATAATTTTTGATTTGTTATAGTTTGTGTTCAAGACTGTAGTAAGAGGAGATGGCCAGCAACAAAATGTCAATCAAAAGCTTAATAACTTCTATCTTCTCTCATTCTGTTGAGCTTGCAGCTACAGTTATAATTTAGTACCTTAAAAGTCATAATTTGATTTAAAAATCCAGATATGAAAAGACTCTCAAACCAATCAAGTATGAACATGCAATCCTCTTGATGTTAATGAATCATTTACAGTAAGGGTCAGTGTTCCTTTCTAAAATGGAAGCAATGCTTTCTTTTTCCCATTGTAGTCTGTCCTTTGCCAATCTGCCTCTACTGTACAAAAGCACTGCATTGCAATAGTGTTATGTATTCAGCAAACAGAGATTTTATTTTATTCTTGTAGCAAGCCTGTTTAAGAAACACAGATACAGACCAAATAAGCATTCATCTTTAAAACTTATACCAAAAGAAATCCTGGGCTACAGAGGAACTAAAAGTGCAGGAGACATACAGATTTTCTCCCACTAGATTCTTTAAGGAAAAGATCTAACTGGAAACTTGAATTTTTTTTCTCTGTCACTACCTTTTATTGGCAGAAAGCAGAGGTACACTGCAGCCAGAAGGTTACAGAATATCTTTAATGCTTCCTCTTTAGCTCACTCTAAAGCTGGTGAGTGAGTAAATCTCTGCTGCATGATTTCACAGCTCAGCATGAACATCATGTGGGAAGGCAGAGCAAATGTTTGCTTTTTTAATGCTATAGGCAGAGATCCAAGAAAGAAAAGGGATCTCAAATGGCTAAGTACAAGGGTTGATCACCAGCAGATAATTAAAATATTGAATGGCACTCTGAGGATATGGTGAACAACACCACTAACTTTTAATTTCCAATATTTGAAAGAGAACTAAGATCAGGTTTCTGACTATTTGTTGAAGACATAGTGAACTACTATGTAAAAATAGTGACATTAGTATGGTGATTTAGACATAATTTAGTTTGCCTAACCTAATCCCTGTGCAGATCTGACAGGATGTGCAGATTTTTCTTTTTCTTTTTCTTTTTCTTTTTCTTTTTCTTTTTCTTTTTCTTTTTCTTTTTCTTTTTCTTTTTCTTTTTCTTTTTCTTTTTCTTTTTCTTTTTCTTTTTCTTTTTCTTTTTCTTTTTCTTTTTCTTTTTCTTTTTCTTTTTCTTTTTCTTTTTCTTTTTCTTTTTCTTTTTCTTTTTCTTTTTCTTTTTCTTTTTCTTTTTCTTTTTCTTTTTCTTTTTCTTTTTCTTTTTCTTTTTCTTTTTCTTTTTCTTTTTCTTTTTCTTTTTCTTTTTCTTTTTCTTTTTCTTTTTCTTTTTCTTTTTCTTTTTCTTTTTCTTTTTCTTTTTCTTTTTCTTTTTCTTTTTCTTTTTCTTTTTCTTTTTCTTTTTCTTTTTCTTTTTCTTTTTCTTTTTCTTTTTCTTTTTCTTTTTCTTTTTCTTTTTCTTTTTCTTTTTCTTTTTCTTTTTCTTTTTCTTTTTCTTTTTCTTTTTCTTTTTCTTTTTCTTTTTCTTTTTCTTTTTCTTTTTCTTTTTCTTTTTCTTTTTCTTTTTCTTTTTCTTTTTCTTTTTCTTTTTCTTTTTCTTTTTCTTTTTCTTTTTCTTTTTCTTTTTCTTTTTCTTTTTCTTTTTCTTTTTCTTTTTCTTTTTCTTTTTCTTTTTCTTTTTCTTTTTCTTTTTCTTTTTCTTTTTCTTTTTCTTTTTCTTTTTCTTTTTCTTTTTCTTTCCTTGATAAAAGGATTAAGGATTTACATATTTGAAACTTTAGTTTAGCCAGATTTTTACTTCAGCTCAAACGTTAATTCATAAAATCATAACTTCTGGATAGGAGTCAGTGGTTTTATTGAGCTGGCCTGAAGTCAGACAAACCAATGTTTGTAAGGCTTATGACCTGTAGATCCAATGTAATCTGGATCAAATCTGTTCAGCAAAGACAACTGATCTTTTCTTGACCAGAAATCCTAGTACACAACTTCACAATGATCTTACTGCACACATGCTGTAGTGGGTCTGATGCAAGATATGTTGGACTAATTCTACAATGGCCAAACAGATGATCTGCACAGGTTCAGAAAATTCCAAACGTTAGACCTACTGCATGTGCATATTGATTCCATGCTGCATTGAGTGAAATGTCTAGTATAGATCTAACTTGAAGTTGTTCTTCATATGCTTGATGAATATTTATTATGTAGGATAAATGCAACAGTTTTCTATAAGTATTTACTAGAATGTTAATGGAAAAGGTTTTTTTAATAATAACAATGCTATACTTCAGCCATACCAATCTTTTAATATTTGATGCTATTTAGGAGACTTTTATGTGTGCTTAAAGATACAAAACTTTAATATTTTTGTACATTTATCTTCTGATTAGCATTTCATTCGCTTTCTTGCTGTGTTACAGATCATGGCAGAATAGTGGAGGTAATGTGAAAAACAGTTCTGCATATGATTGCCATGAAGAAATATGCATCTGAGATACAGGATAATTCAAGTCTAATAGAAAGTTTCTTGAGTCTTGTTCAGAATTAGTTATCTTTCTTCCTGAAAAGAGGGTAAGGCAAGAACAGGATGATAGTGATGCAGAAAAATAGGGTCCTAGTCCACAAGTGTAACTATAAACTAGGTCATTCATTACTGGTTATCTGAACTCTTGCAGTATTACTTGCTGACACATCCAGGCTAGCGTCAATTTTATCTAATTTTAGTTGTCTACAATACAGACATCTACAGCTGAGCTAGTCACCCTGGGTTGTCTTTATAGTCAGTAGAGAAAAAGAGGCACTTTTTAGGGAGAAATTCACCTGACCTATTTTTGACATCTACTTTAGAATGAAATAATTCATTCCCTAGAAGTGCTTATTTCTCTTCACTGTGTATAGAAGGAGCGTAGAGTGACTAGCTCACTTGTAGAGACTTACACTGCAAAGGTCTAAGTGAGAGGAGCCCTATAATTTGACTCTGGTCCTCACTTTAATTAGTAAATTATTAGTTGAACAAAAGAAAAGAGCTTTGAAAATATAATTGAAAGTCATGCACCTCAGAATATTCTGCCAACTCGTGCTATATGCGCTGCTCAATAAGTAAGAACAATGGGATGGAAAATGAATCTGAAACCAAATAGTTTCCTACATCTCAGAGGCTGACTCTGGTCATGAAGTTTAGAACTAAATGAAAGTGACATCAAACTCTTCAACATTCTTCCTTAGCCCTTACTTTCCTTGAGCATATAACAATCTTATTTTTGCTTTTATTATGAATGGTCTGATGAAAAAGTTTTGAAAGCATTTTAATAAAGATAAAATATTATACAGCAACATAAAGTAAATCTTAATAAAATTGGTTTTTTTCGTTTTGTCTGAAGTAATTTGACAGATTCAACTTAAATCTGTAAATTATGAATGTTCCAAACTATAAATTTAAAAAGAAAAAAATGTTTATAATTTATTCCCTAGGTCTAATTTTATTCTAAATGGAGTTTAAAAAAAAAAAAAAATCCCTTCTCTTCTTCTGAAAAACAAACAAACAAACAAACAAACAAACAAACACCAGAAAACTTCCTACAAATATCCTAAGACTTGATAGGACTAATTGTCCATTTTTCTCTCCTTTTCCCTATAGAAGAAGACACTATCATCATATTAAGATTTGGGTTTAAATGGCATTATTTATTTTATTTTAGTCATATACCTTCAGATCACTTATTTTATAATGAGGAAATGAGAAAATAATGTATTTTGCCTTTTATAGACTTTTTGAACTTCCTTTTCTTTTTTTTCTTACTATCTTTAATATTTACCTGTAGATGAATCATTGCTTGACCTATTCTAATATTCAAAAGCCAATCCCTCATTCCTTTAGGTATTGCACTGTAGCTGTTACACTGGTAAGCAAATTTCAAGCTTTATCATAGAAATCTGTGGGGATTCCATGTGCAAAATAGCAGCTAAATGATCATTGATATTTTGTAAATTAATCCTCCGAATAGTAGGTGATCATTATAATCTTAGTAAACTTTTCATGCTCTGTACATGCACTTTAGCAAATGCACTAGAAATGACACAAGAACTTTTGCTACTCTTAACGGATAAAAGCTGATCTTTGAGTTTGTAATTACCTTAAGTATTATTAAAAATAAGAGTGACTATCACAATTAACTGATCAGACCACTCATAGACTTTAAATGTACATAATTTTGTTGTAGAAATTTAAAGGAAATTAAAAATCAGTTTCAGTTTAAACATACTTTTTTATTTTAGTATTTGTTTTTCCATATGTATATTCATTCTGAGCAATTAATGTTCAGTCAAATGTTTATACTACCACTAGTTGGTGCAACTGACCTTGTCGTGGTGTGGTGGCTTGCGTGCCTTGTCGGGCCAGACTAAAATGTTGCACCCTGGCCCTCCAGGTTGGGGGTTTTGTTTTGGGCTAACAACCCAATCATGTAAAAAACAAAATCTGTTACAGAAATTGCAACAACACTATCCCACCGGGTTCGGTGGCATAGTGTTGTCGCAGCCCTATGCTCCTCGAGGAGTAACAAGGACCAAACAACAACAACAACAAATGTTTATAACAGGATGTAGACCTGGTAATTGATTGAATGTGCTTGTTTGCCAGACAACATGCATATTCATAACCAGAGTTGCTAGTATAGTTGTGTTTAATATAAAAGCAAGGAAGGACAAGGGAAAACATAATGCAAAAAACCCAGTTATTTTAAATGTATGACACATTTACTATAAAGCTTAAGGTTTTGATACAACAGTGTAAATAGTAATTTTAAATTTTTTAGCAGTAGAAAATAACATTTACTTAACAAATCCAACCAAATAAACACCTAATTCTTTATAAAAGGGATAAAACCAGGCTCACTAGTGATAAGCCATGGGACAGCACACCAGTGTTTGAGGAACAGTGTGCTAGCGAAGTCCTTCAGTCTGCTCCATGATGTGCTGAGCGCACATTTGAAATGCCTTTGTACTAATGCGTGCAGCACCTTAGCCATCTCAGTGGGCATAGGGGATGAAGATCTGCGTAGCAGCAAAGATACAAGGGTTGTTGATGTGATAGAAACCACGGAAGCACCTGAGAATAGTCACGTAGGAACTAGGGATTCTCCCCCAAAAAAGGTGATGGGATCAGTAGCCCAATTGAAGTACATGTACACCAATGCACGCAGCATGGGCTACAAACAGGAGGACTTGAAATCCATTGTGCAGCTGGAAAACTATGATATAGTTGCAATCACAGAAACATAGTGGGATGACTCACAGAACTGGAGTTCTGCAGTGGATGACTATAAATTCTTCAGGAGGGATAGGCAAGGAAGGAGAGGCAATGGGGTAGCCCTGTATGTTAGGAAGTGTTTTGACTGTCTAGAGCTTGATGATGGTGATGAAAAGGTTGAGTGTGTATGCATAAGAATCTCCATCCTTTATTGGATGTGGGGGGAAACATAATGACAAAGAATGCGGAAAAAACTGAGGTACTTAATGCCTTCTTTGCCTCAATCTTTAGCAGTAAGACCAGTTGTTCTCTGGGCACCCACTCCCTTGAGCTGGAAGACAGGGACAGGCAGCAGAATGAAGCCCCCATAATCCAAGGGGAAATGTTTGGAGTCTCCAGCCTCTAAGAAGAGCAGTTTAGTGCAGGAATTGAAGAAATATTGAGCTTTTTAATAAATATTTCCATAATAGAAATTATTCTTCTAGTTTGTAATAATATATGCTGAGCAAGGACTAAAAATTAGCTCTTCATAGTACTAGTTGTGATTAACAAGCTAATTAAAAGGGAGAAAGAATTGTTACTAAATATTAATATTCTATTAAAATGACCAGATAGCCTCTAAACTTGAATAGAAGGAATTGCTTATTTTACTCCACAGATTGTAATTATTTTTTCTAAACCAATTTAATTATTTATGTGCATCCATTAAAACATTTCTACTTTAGTAATATGAAAAATAAGTAAAGTAGTAAGCTACCTAAATTAAAGTTAAATAAATAAACAAATAAATAAACAAACAAAAAACCCCATCCCAATTGAATGGCTACTGAATGTACTAAGTAACCGACAGGTTGTTACACTTGAAATAACTGTTCTACATATCAGTGAATGTTACCTTACAATGTTAGAGAGATGAACCACCTCTGGATCAACCTAGTATAGCAAGAAAGATTGTGTTTACACTAGGAAAATGGAGCAACTACACTGAAAAGATCAAAAAATAATTTTCCTACTCTTTCTTCAAATCTGTGTATTCAGTTCCCGCTTCACACTTGGCAGTAGCTGTTTGGCTCTCCAAGCTTACAGTTTCAATTTTCTTTCAACTCTTCCTTCATCAATATCCACGCTGATACAAAATCCTGCTGCTCCTCCCTTTACAATATCATCTAAAATCTATCTCAGCCTTTCTATCCAATCTGCTAACAGCCTTGCTACCCCTCAGTGTTCTCTCTTTATCTGCTTTGACCTCTCTCCTATTTGACCTCTTAACATCTTGCTTTTCTCCCTACCAGGAAATAAGTAAGAAAGCTAACTTAATCTTCTAATTGCCTTGCTCTTTGGATCGACCCACTGTTTTCTAGATCTCTTCACCATCTTCCAAAGCTAATCATTTTATCAACTTTGCAGCCTTCTGCTGCTTAAACATTTTGTTTATTCTTTCAATAATATTTTCATTATTTAACATTTCCGGAGTAATCAGTTTTTCATAGTTTATTTTATCATCTCCTTTTGACTCTATCTTACTTTTAAAAATTACTCCTCTTACCTCACCTTTATAGTATGATTTTTGGGGGTTTTTTTGATGGCATATTCCCTTTTCCTATCTTCTGATCTTCATGGCAGTATGTTGCATATGAAGGGATACACATTTCTTGCTCTTTTCTGAGTTTATTCTAGCTGTGCTCAGAGAACAGTGCACAGAACTGAGGTGAGGGAGCAAAAGCAGGAGAGGTCAGACAAAATGTAATGGTCATGACCTTCTGACTCTCTGAGGACTCAGATGTTAGTAAATGGAACTCAACTAAACTTTGAAGAAAGAGAAAAACACCATGATTTCTTTAGTACCTTCAAGCTATGGCTGGACATTTAAAAATGTGTCATTTTATTTTCAGAATGCAAAGATACCTATACTTGCTAAATTGCAGATTACACAAGTCATTCAGTAGCACCTCCTTAGATGACATTTTGCCTGGATATGCTCATTATCACCATAGTAACTGAACCCATTCCTTCACCCAATCCTACGTGCGTCTTCCTTTTCTCTCATCCTTCATCCTTCTTCTCAGGAAGAATTTACATAAAAAACCTGTTATATTACAGGAATTATTACATGTTGTGCATTCAAGGTAATTGGCATATTTCTACTTACTCCCTAAATTTAAGAGAGACTGATTTTTAACTTTATATATATATGAAGTATAATTAATTATCTAATTAATTACCAATATTTTGTGATTGCTTTTCAACTGAAAGATAATATTATTTGGCAGATCAGACAACAACCTCTCAGGCAGAGACTGGCTGCATAAGTAACTGAGCTTCATAAAAGAAGTGGATGTCAGAAATTATATTCTACTGGCAGATGGAAACAGGCTGAGGTTAAAAGGAAGTTATCTGGTAAATTAACACTGAGATAGACAAAGAATTTGGTTCAGGAAATTCCTCTATAATAATACTACTACTAATAATAACAATATATTTCAAAGGTCATAAGCACTCAGACATAATAATCTCAAGTGGAACTCTTTCTGGATTTTCCATCAGTTCAATATGAAATATAGATAGTCTGAACACTAGAAAAGATTTACTTTTAAAAATTTTTAAAAAGAAAATTGTTAATACAATCATGGCATCCTTCTAATGTTTGTTTTTGTTTGTTTGTTTTTTTTATTGTGAAATCTAATTTATTTTAATTTGATAGTCTTTCTTGTTTGTATGATGGTCATCCATAGAAGTCATCCATAGCCATCCATAGAGATGTGGTTTAGTGGTTGACTTGGTAGTGTTAGGTTAATGGTTGGACTGGATGATCTTAAAGGGCTTTTCCAACCAAAAAATTCTATGATTCTATGATTTTATGATTCTAAATTAAAAGATATATGTTTAAGGAGAAGATCCTTTGGCTAGTGTTTTACAGTATGTAATCAACAAGGATCTTCCTGATGCTGAATTACATAGAGTCCTGCCCCAGGAAAGCTGGCTTGAGCAAAGATTATTTACACAGTTTAATTTTAAGTATTCCATGGGAGGCAAAGCTGATTAAGCACTCTCCTGGAATATCTTGAACTTCCATAAAATCCTGTACATCACTAACTGCCTGATATTATCCATGAAGGAGTAGAAAATAATGACCAGAGCTTTCACAAAGGTTTGAAGCTCAGCTTGAAAAACAAAGATATTTGTTGAAGGTTCAACACTATGCCTGTGCCAGAGATCATAGCAAACTGTCTTGTACTCACACTGAATGAGAATTTCTCTACTAAGGCCTCATTAGTGATACCTGCAAAGCTGGAGTATGAATGGAAAGCTTAGGGGTCCAGGCAATCTTCCTAGGCCATGTCCATAGTTCTTCCAGTGAAATGATGGGGTCATATATGAAAGTCTCTAACACTTTTGCCTGTGACCTCTCCCTGTGATGACTATCCCTCCCTGTAACCCAGATCTTACACGAACTGAGCTTGGATCCCTGTTCACATCTTGTTTAGCTATCCAATGATTTCAGAGGAGCTCCCTATTCTATTGATAAAGTATTTCCTTAGTTTGCACCAATTCCTGTTCAGTTTATCTGTTTTGATCAAAAATCCCAGTGTTGTCACTGCCTCCTCTCTGTTCTTTGAAACAATTTACTAGCTGAGGCTTTGGGATACGCCTGTATGAAACGTACTTTCATAATGGTGACTAAAGCTTGCTAGCAGGTCCAATTCCACTCCAACCTATCAGTGTCAATAGATTTGGACTAGGACTGAGTTAAGAACAAGACTTGAGCTAAAGGAAGGACTTTATCGATAATGAGGGCAGGATGTGGAATTAGGCAAACAGTGACTCATTTACAGAAGAATCTGGGCAGATTAGATATTCCAGTTGTCTGGTAGGTGAGACCTACACACTTGAAAGTTGTAGAGACATATAGATATCTAAATGTATGGATGTGTAAATTTAGATGGCCACCAGGTGTGAACATGAAGCTTATTAAGACTACCTACTAAACTGTCTTTAACTCAGCCCGTGAGTTTTGTCACTTTTACCCTTCCGATTCTCTCCCCCATCCCACTGAGGAGGAGTGAGTGAGCAGCTGTGTGGGGCTGAGCTGCCTACCTGGGCTCAACCGCAACACACACAAAGGAAAACATGGATAATAATAAGTTGACTTATTTATCAATGGAAACAAACAAAAAACCCCAAATAAACAAACAAACCAAACCAAAACACTTAAAGGAAGATTTCTTGCAGCTATATTAGACACCTATATTATGAGTGTGCATGGAATTGTGGTTTTCTCTGTTTAGCTGCAAACCGAATCCATCTTTTACTTAGACAACAATCTCTTAGGCAGAAAAAAAAAAAAAAAAAAAAAAATTAGGTAAATTCCACAATAAAGTACTTCTGTACTTTTGGGATGGAACTAAGTAGGAAGAAAATTAAACTACTGAAAAAAAGGAGATTCAAAAATTCTTGGCTGCCAAAGGAAAATTAGATAGCTATGCTCAAAAATTGAGAGTTAATGCCAATATAAGAAAAATATGATTAAATAGAATTTCAGAAAATTGAAATATTCTTCTGTACGTATTATATTAGTTAAAATGTTGCTAATGCAGCAGAATATTAATGACAGAAAATAGTCTAGGCAACTTTACATTAAGTACCAGATTCTTTAATATTAGACTACTTATTCAGAGAATCAGATGTTAAGCTAGTAGTTTTAAACACAACGTACTATAAGCATGTAGTAATCCGTGTAACCATGGAATGAAATCAATATAATTAGGATTAATTGGCTAAAATCAATGTGTATATTTTCTTGTGAATTCCCTAAATCTAAATTGAAAATAAGCAATCTTTTCTGAATTTTCACTATGGTCATCTTGTATTGCAGATCCATGAGAGGCAAAAAAGTCTTTAATCTCTTCCATTATTTCCCTAAATGTTCTTTTTTTTTTTTTTTTTCATAATGACATCTCAGAATAAAATAGAACACAATGAAACATAGGAAATTTATTTATTTATTTATACTTTAGATTTTCTGGAACTTATTTAAAACTAGTGGTTTTAACCAGAAGTAATTCCAGAAATTTGGAATTGCAGAATGTGAGGCAAAGGTTCTTATGCTTCCTTTTTCACACACAGAATATTAGATAAATATGTCATGGAAGGTAGAACAAAGTAAAACAAACATCTTTTACAATTTAAAAATTAGTTTTCTACATAGACTTTAAGGGTGGAGTTCTTCTACTTGACCAGTTAAATGAGGAATTTTTTTTCTACATCACTGTTCACTGGAAGAATATTTATGATTTCTTGATATAACTTATACTTATAAATTCTTAATTAGCAGTATTCCACGACAGTGGAATGTGTATAAATGCTTGTACAAAGGAAAAACTTTAATAATACAAAACATTTGTCAGTTGTAGTGCAATAAAATTTCTATTATATTTATTTTTAAGATGATTATGAACAGTTTTTTAAAGGGATAGGCCAATATAAGCAGAAGCAATCAGAATGGGGCTTGGAAATTTAGTGCTCACAGTAGTGCATGGGGTGCAGGAGATCAGATACATTGTTGTGCTTCATCCTGACAGTGTTTTAACATACATAATTAATCCCTAGAGAAAATTCTCACAGGTAATTGACAGCTGACTGTGTCTGACTTTTGAGATGATGTCAGCATTCATTGTTCCTGACAGTGCTGTAATTAATTTTTTTCCCCTAGATAGTAAAGCATTAAATCACTATAATAAGTACTTGCATGTTTGCGGGTTTATTTTATGTATGTGGGTGTATTCATTTTCCCTTTTGTATTCTTGTGCCCATTCTGGATAAGGCATTGCTGTTCATTTTTCTACACTTCTGAATAGGAATTCGAACAAGCTGATTCTTAGAACATATAGTTAACAAAAAATTCCAGCAGTTTTAGGTGGTACCCTGGTTCTTCCCTGAAAAAAATCTATTATCCTGGTGTTTTTAGACATATTCTATCATGTTTCCATAGATCAGGCAAACGTCGACCATCTAAGACACATTATAATTGTGGAGATGCACTATGTGTAATGAGGACTGTCCATGTTTGGAAGATTTTATGTACTTCAATTAATGTTTTTTTACCAGTGAATGAAAAATGTAGGAATGCATCAGAATAAAATTTTAAGTGCTGTTACATTGATTTTTTTAGCTTCATCATTTACTTTTTTTCTTCAAAAGGAGTGAAATCTGGAAATTACTTTTTTCCTTAAAATAGAAAATGTCTCCTTTTTTCCTCCTCTTTGGCTAAGTATTTTTAATGTTCGCATGCTCTGAACGTAAGTGTTAACGTGGTTTAGCCCCAGCCGAGGACCACACAGCCGCTTGCTCACCCCTCCCCTGGTGGGATGGGGAGGAGAAGGGAAAAACAAATTCAAAGCCTCGTGGGTTGGGGTAAGGACAGTTTACTGGGACAGCAAGGGAGAGGGAAACAATCAGCAACAGTGCTGATAACAGTTACTCACAATGGATGATAACAGAAAG
>VXBL01003981.1:581-20396 GCA_013400195.1 Aramus guarauna
TTGGAGAAGTTTGTGGAGGACTGTCTCCCGTGGGAGGGACCCCACGCTGCAGCAGGGGAAGAGTGTGAGTCCTCCTTGCCCTGAGGAGGAAGGAGCAGCAGAAAAAATGTGTGATGAACTGACCACAACCCCCATTCCCTGTCCGCCTGTGCCGCTGGGGAGGATGAGGTAGAGAAGCCAGGAGTAAAGTTAAGCCAGGAAGAAGGGAGGAGGGGGGCGGAGGAGTTTTAGGATTTGGTTTTATTTTTCCTTACTCTACCCTGTTTTGCTTGGTAATAAATTAAATGAATTTTTTCTAAGTTGAGTCTGTTTTGCCCGTGATGGTAACTGGTGAGTGATCTCTCTCTGTCCTTATTCGACCCAAAAGCCTTTTGTCATATTTTCTCTCCCCTGTCCAGCTGAGCAGGAGAGTGATGGAGCGGCTTCGGTGGGCACCTAGCCTCCAGCCAGGGTCAACTCACCACACTCTTTCTCGTTGCACCCAATACCAATTAAATCGCATCCCAAATTTTGTTAAGGTTAGGGCCCATTTTTTGCTCCGTACAGCTTATAGCCAGAACTAGCTTCCCAAAAACTTGGAAGGGGGAAGAAGCAGAATAATCTTCCCTCTTTGAATATAAGGTTTGGATTTTAGCCTTTTCCAGTTTATCTTTTCCTATTTTACTTTTGACATATTCTTATTTATGTGCATTCTCAACCTCTGCTTAGCCTTGCTCTGTCCTGCCCTCCCAGGAATGGGACTACTGGCAGTGCCTACAGCAAGGCACGCACTGAAGCCCTTGCACGATTGCCACTTTAGTTTGCTCTTAATCTTCTGATGAGAAAACATGAGCTTCCTTTCTCCTTTTCTGCCTTCTTCATGTACTTATTCGAGCAACTTAATAATGTAAAATGGGTTGTGCAAGCAATGGAAAAAGGCACCGCTGTCAGTGGAAACCCAGCTTGTCACTTCTCAGACAGCCTGACCTACCCCAACAGCACTGAGGAGAAGGCCAAGTTTCTGCATGCTCTTCCCACCCGTACAAGCACTGTGGCCCGAAATGAGTTTAACAAGGGTTTTGCCAGGATAGCCCAAACTCAGATTTTCTGAAAAATCTTCCCATTTTGTCTTGTTTATGGCCACAGCTCTCAGCCTGGCTCCCTCGTCCTAGTGAGACCTGCTGGATGCAGAGCTTGTTTGGAAATCTGGCCTGAGGAGCCATCAGCCAGTTTCTAACATCTTATTTTTTTTAAATACTACCAGTCAGACTTAAGCAAAGTATAGCCCTCTCACAATATGTCTCAAGGGAGGAACAGTTCCAAATCTGGGCTTAAAACATCAAGGCTCCTTGGGACCACAGGCTGCAGGCAGTGTCAGTCAAGCACAGATTGAGAGAAGTGCCAGTGATCTTGAGGGCCATTTGTGAGGGATTTCCACGAGCTTGAGTTACAGTCTCTAGGGAACACATAACAGTGCACCCAAAGCAGCCCAGAGAAATGCTACAGAAATCACATAACCTCTACCAAGATCAGTTTTAATGCAGCAGTTGGACAACATGGATCTCGCTAACCGCATCCAATCATGCAAGAATGTGGAGCTGCTGGAGCCCTTCCACAAAAAGCGGGTAGTCTCCACATTCTAATGTCCTCCATCACAAGACAAAATCAAGGCTTTGCCATCCAAAAAAAATAAGCTGAGCTGCTGGGCAGCTCGTGTGCAGAGGCATCTGGACTGGATAGGGGATAACACACAGAAAACAGCCAGCGAGTGTCAAAAGTCCAGAGAAGCAGTAACTAAACTTCATCCTATTTGAGCCCTACAGACAAAGATATCACAAAAAATCAAGTCAAAAATCACAAGCCTGTTGTGCAGGAGAAGTCATGAGTACAGAAATTTTTAGAATAAATGGTTTCCCAACAAACCTCCCTATAAATTATGATCTCTTAGAAGTCAAGCTCAGTGCCAAACCCCGGTACCATAGATAGGTCCAGTCACCAGGCAGGAAGGAGGAGGCCTGTGACAGCAGCAAGACAGAAATAAGTATCATTTCAAGGAAACAACACTAATACTTTTCCATGCCTCTGCCTAGCAGCAGGGTCTCACCAAACGGAGCTAGCAAAGGTGGTGTGCACATCTGCTATAGAAAATGCAAAGACAGCAGTCTTCTACCCCATGAAGTTGATAATATTGTATTAAACCAAAACCTCCATTTCTAGGACTAACCACATATCAGTCTCCTTCAAATTACTGTCGGGAAAAAAAAGCCTTTAAGCAGAGTCACATGCTCTGATAGCCATATGCTTAGGTATCCAGTAGGAAAAGCAAAAAACCTTTTGCCTTCTTATGATGAAGTAGCAGGTTATTTTGCTAAATTTTACTCTAGGATTAGAAGGCACCCTAATAAGTTTTACTTTCTCTTTAACGAACAAGAAAAACATTGTAATAAATTGTAAATTATATTTTTTAAAAACATTGGAGGATTAAAAAATCAAATATTCTGTGACATTTGATGGTGAAGCAACATCTGTACCTTGTTCTCAGGGAATTTCAAGTAGTACGACAGCTCTGAGCAGTAACTACCATGAGAAGGAAGACAGACATCTAAAATGGGTATCAGCTGAGTTAAATTAATCTGCATATTACTATATACTTGGATTTTATATCAATACAGGGTTAAAAAGACATTATTTAAGATATAAAGTCACATGCAGGGAAGCTTCAGTACTCCAGCTTTTCTTTGACTCTTTATTGTACAATTCAAAATGCTGCCCTGACTTAGATGCTTATATTCTGTCTACGAGGTTCTGCCTCATTGCGTACACAGTGCAGATGGCACTCCATGAAGAGTGTTTTATAATTCCTCAGCCCTCATGGCACTGCATGGTTCTGAAACCCCGTGGTATCACCCACTACTTTGGATTTTCTTACAGCACTCACCACCACCACATTCAAGCCCAGCACGAATCTGAAATGACAGCATGATCCTCCCTACCAGTGCTTCTCTGCCACGAGTGGATACCAGCAATCAGCCTATTATGTGGTAATTATGAATGTTTTATTGCCTCCACCAATGTTTGTAATGGGGTTTTGACGAGCAAACTTTCTTTTGAGTAGATGGGAGGGTTTGATTCCACATTCGTTCCATAGAGAGGTTTCTTCCTTCCCCCCACCCCCAATGTAATCTTTCCTCCAGAGCTGTAGATTGAAACACTGATTCACTCACCACGAGTATCAGAAGGCTTCAGCAGAAACTCCCTCCCAGCATCACCCAAAAATAAACCTCAGAATACTTTTTATTTGAAAGGCAAGTTAGTTTTACAGACACAGTTGGCTTCACCATCATAATTTTCTCCACTCCAGCCTCTCTGCCTGTGCTGGACACCCTCCTTTAATTTCCTCACTCAGAACATTAACACATCACTGATCACTATTAAATCGTGACAGCAGCAGGAGTACCACACCTTGAGGCACGTACCTTTTTGATGAGGTGTACAGTTCCTCAACTTCCAAAGGCCAGCTGGGAAAAATGCTTCATGGGCTAAAATTACATTATTGGTATGCACTGGTTTTTGGAACCAGCTCTGTGGTGATGTATTCTGTGTTCCTGTATTTATCTGTGACGTTTATTAGGAGGCATCATCAGATATGAGCCAGCAAGCCTGGAGATGTGCTTCTCTTTAAAGAAGTGTAGAAGTTCATTGCTTTTCAGCAATGCACTTGAACATGCTTTTAATTTTATGTCCATGGCACTGGAGCGTGCACTTTACTGTTTTGTTCTGGAATTAGATTGACTATTTCTAGATAAGTAATGGGCAGCTACCTAAAGCAGGTCTTCCGGTTCATTTATACAAGACATTCATTTTTGCTGATGCCTACGTGGGAAAACGGGTCAGGCGTACCGCACAGGCAGGGCCGTGCCTTGTGCTGCTATCGTCTTCAGGGGTGTTCAGCATAATAACTCTCTCTGCATCATTCAGGACCCGATGAATAATTCAGTGGAGTTTCATTACTCCACCAGTCCTGTTTTGTTTACTGGAATATCATCTCGTGGTTCAGCACCCATCTGGCTTTAGGCATAAAACCTGTAGAAAATGTAGCAGTTCATAATGGATGGAGGGAATCTTTTCTTTGACGCTGGAGTCCTACAAACTCACAGTACCTTTGGTCTTCTGTTTGAGAGAAAAAGTCAACTGACCTGAGCATAAACTCAGCATAAACTATTTGATACGTACTTCTTGTCTCCTTTAGGGGCTCTGGCAAAGTTCGGTTCTTTCATCAGATTACTTTGAATTGAAAACAAAACACGCTGGAATTTGGGGAGATCTTCCAAAGAGCAGCTCAGGATGCTCCGTTCCTCTCATTCATTTAGGGTAAGCCCTGTGAACTTTATTCTCAAAATGCAAACAAAATAAGGCTTGGTCTATACTGCAAAAAGTCTGCCAGTGTCCCTCTCATGCAGGTGTTATACTAGTAGACACATGGATTGTAACGTAAAACACAGCAGGATTTTGTTATCACAGAAATACTGTGTAGGGGCGAAGAAAAGTTACCAAATATTTTGACCAGACCGGCTAGACAAGTGAAAATCTGAAGTCTATGGTTATTTGGCTCAGGAACAATGTTTCTATGCTCATGAACTTCACTTTGACCTTTTCCATTAAAACAATTATTAGTAGTTCTCTATTTAATGGTTAATGATAGGAGCCCCTGCAGAACATAAACTTATTACTAAACTAGTCTCGATTAAAAATTGGAAGAATGTATTAACATCTTCATTTAGATCAATAGCTCTACAAATACTTGCTTTTCCTTTAGACCATTTGCAAAACTGATAAAAATCTAGAAAGGTATCTTTGCTTTTGAGTCACAAAATCAGTTTGAACTTGAGTCGCAAGTGCCATTTTATGTGAAAACAACAGAAAGTTACTCGAAATGACTCGCTCCCACCTCTTGATAACTGAGTTATACCGGTGACTTTCTGTGTCTCCTATGCCCTCTAGCTTCCAGAAGATGTATTTACCAATCACTCTCTTAAGCACGTTTATATAGTTTTAATTTCTATGCAGTCACTAAAAACTTACTAAAAAAGTATGTGAAATGCCTTCTCCTCTCGTCTTCCCAGATATAATTTTACCTGAGACTGAAACAAGGGCCTGAAAATGTTGGTCTGGATTCTCATTTACATTAAAGACACTTTGTACTTCTGTGGCAATATAAATGGGCCTTACAGGTACACATTTTACTTATATCAATTTAGTATGCTCCGTGAGTGCTGTAAAGGAGCTTCAGCTCACCTGAGAAATGCCACCTGAATTCCAGGAACTGGATATACCGATCTTGAGAAACAAAAAGTGAGTTGTGAGACATATGGGATATTACTTCTTAGTCTGACTTAATTACAAAGTTAAATAAGGTCATTAAATGGTATACAGCAAAAAGCACCTGATGTACAAATTGCAGTATTTTCTGATCAGTATGCTGGAGGCTGTATTTTGTGAAGCCATGTCAAGTTTAATTTCTGATTAGACAGTAAAACCGGGGGGGGGGGAATGTGCCCGAAAAGAAAGGTAAGCCTGGTGTCCATAGCTAGAGATCCTGCAGCCTGCAGGAGAAAGGGGTTTGCTTGCGCAGTTTAGGAGGGTGTTAAAAAAAAAAGTTAACCCAGGTTAACTTTTGTCTTGACATACCATCAAGAGCTCCTGAACTAGAAGTGCTTTTTACCTTCCAAATTACTAACATTTGTAAGAATAGGGGCTTTAGCTCAAATCCCACCTGCCGTATCATTGGAGCGGCACCGGTGGCATCCTATAAAGCACAGCTTCTGCAAACATTGCAAGGATATTCAAATAAGCAATAAAATTGTTGGTGAGGAGAAAGACCTGGACTATTCTTCTTTCTGTGAGTGGGACACTTTGTCAATCTGTGCTACCAAGAGATGGGACACAGTGCTAAGGCTTTTAGTTACCGGTGCTGCAGCTGTTGTTATAAGGTGGTATTCCACCATCTTTCAGAAAGACACTGGAATAACTGAATAGGGACACTAATCCTATCAAGAACTTCAGTCACAAAGAGGTTTCAGTTAGTTAAATACTAAATGCATGTGGGTTTAAATTACACAGTTATAAACCCACTGCTTTGACACCTGAGGAGCCAGATAACACGTAGCTCTGCCACCAGGTACAATATAGATATTTTGCCTTTTCTCAGAACCTTAGTTAGGCAAGAGAAGCGAAAGGCAGCTTTGCATAATGCAAACAAAACTTCTGCACATTGAAGTGTGTGACCTTACCAGGAATAAGCTTGAACTAGAAGTACCCAATACATAAAGTTTATGAAAAATTCTTTGACTTCACTGTCAATATAAGTAAAGTGATTCAAATGGCTTGGTCTCTGATCTGCTTATCTGTGGGTCTTTTAAATGAAAACTAAGGCAGTTTTCATTTAAACTCTGCAATTCCAGCATTTGAAGGTCAGATCTATTTCCTTTCTCCATTTAATTCTCTGCTTGTATTACATTAAGAACACAAATCAATATTCATTTTCATAACTGATTTAACACTTAGGTAGTATCTTAAACTATAGAATGATAAAGAATAATTCTCCAGCCTAGGAGGAAAGGACTGTGAGTAAAAAACATACTTAGAAAATATGCACACACTCAAAAATGTCATGGGCAGCACTGTCTTCTTCAGCTTCCGTAGGAGAACTAACATGCTAAAAAGTACCTCTAAGCTACTGAGCCACTTCCATAGATAAAATCTGCCTGTCCACATGGAAGTCACTGCACTGGTATTGCCATCCTTCCCCTGATGCACTTGCTTGGGATTCATTTGCAGTAACAGGCCATTTCTACCCATTAGTAATAACAACTATGATGTTGTTCAATATAAAAACATGGTTATATCATGAGCTAAAAATGGAATTATAAACTATGTAACTATTTTAGGAACATGTGCTAATTAGAATAATTGGCTCCCTCCACAACAAGAGACGGTGAAGACCTACAACAGCCTTTCAAGCATGCCAGCAGAATAATGGGCAAATTAATGTGGTTGACTTAATTGATTTGGACTTTCAAAGTGTTTGCAAAGCTACGAAGAAGCTACAAAGACTGCAGATAGCCATAGGATGGAGTTCTTTCATGGAGCAGAAATAGCCTGAGAGGGAACAAACAGAAAGTAAGCAAATACCTGGTTTACTAAACAGCAAGAAATGTGCCTTATGACCATGACCTGCAGCAAAGCTATAGAGGAAGACAGATGATCGTGCAACAAATACAGGTCAGTGGGACCTACCAGGATGGGGACAATCGGGGTCTATGGGCTCTGTCCATCAGCCCTAGGAGAAGCGGAGGCAGCCTCCAGCACACCCAGCACGCGGGGCCACGGCTGCCGCAGAGGGGGACGGCAGCTGGGGAGAGGCAGCCGAGCAGCACAGAGCTACACTCGTCCTCCTGCTGTGACAGCGTTCGCACCTCAGGAGAAGGGCAGGCCATGCCGTGGGAAGCAGCCCTGATACGCCTCTCCCCTGGGGCCAAGAGGAAACCCCTGAGCCGCAGGGCAAAAGTTATTGATCCCCCTTCCTTGGCTGCCGAGGGGCTGGGGCACAGCTGCCTCCGTGGCACCCACCTGCCCTGCGGCAACCTGCCCTGAACCGCCCTGTCAGATCCAACCTTCCTGACCCGACCGACGGGGACTTGAGACAAGAGAATGCCAGCAGCAGTCACTACTGCTGAGGGAGACAAAAAGCAAAGTAATGCACTGAAAAGGCTAACCAACCTGACCGTCCTCTCCACTGTCCTGTGCTCTCATGTGAACTGCGGCCTCTCAGGGAAATGGCCGGGGTGTGGGGCCGGCAGCTCACAAACATCGCTGCTTGCTGCATCCAGCACTTTGTAATCACACAGATTGTTTAAAGCCCTCATCGCTTCCTCTCCTTTCCTTCATCCTGAGGCAATTTCCCTGCTATAGCACAGCTGCCGGCGTCTCAAGCGCTTATGTTTGCTGGCAACCTTGGGAGCGGTTGCTCAGACTGTGGTACCTGTCTCTACCATCACGGCTGTCGCCTGCAGACGATCGCACTCCTTGCCATGTAGGCTCCTCAGAGAAGATTGGCTTGCAGACTCCAAAGAGCAATTGGAAAATCAAATGGATTTCTTGCATATATGATATATGCTGTAATTCACGGGCACTGAATAGATGAATACAATGACAAATTGCCTTGTGCTAACATGGCAAGATGATCTTAGGAAAAGCCACTGAAAAGAAGAAGAAATGTGGCATAGCAACAGAAGAAAATAGAAAAGCCAAACTAGTAAGAGTGTGATCATCTTTTGTGCACAGCCCATATGAGTGTAATGAAGTACCAAGTGGGATTTATGAGTATTTCTTCACACATTAAGGCGGGAAAAAAGCCTGCCCAGAGGTACACATTCAGATTTTCAAAGGCAACATTTGCTTTCGTGGAGGTGACACGAAGAAGTTAGCTGGGATCACACCTCAGCCCCAGCCAAAAGAGTAATTGCTGCAAACAAGAATTGTAATAAAGCCAAGAATAGAAAGAAAAGAGAAATGTTGCAATGATTCTTATTACTCCAAGGATGGATCGGAAATCTCCTAGAGAAGATATTGCAATGCTTGGCATAATTTACAAGTGTGAATTATTCACTTTCTAAAAAAAAAAAAAAAAGAAGGTACTATACTCCCGGGACATCTGCAGAAGAGAACCTTAAAATGCGTAAGGGAGCATCCAGAGTAGAGGACAATTCTGTGCAGAAGAGGGGAAGGATGTGGTACCTTTTAGACCAGTAAAGAGGCAGCAAATGTGTGTGCAATGTGGACCCTTTCCAGCGGCCAGGGCGGCGTTCACCTGATCGTTAGAAGCAATGAGCACGACCAGCTCAGAAAGAAGTTTCCAGTGCTGAATGTGAGTGAAATAAGGGGTTCATCTCTCCTGTTCTGAGATAGTTCAGTCTAGAAAAAGGCAGAGACCCAAATTCTCCAGCATGTTTTAAACTCTTCACCTTGTAGAGGCATTCAATCTGCTAATTAGACGTGACAATGCTGGATTAGATAACCAATACCAAAATTTACTACTGCCTGCTATAAGTTGCTTTTGGCAGTGATCAGTGTCAGAAGCAATAGCATTAGCTCTGCTCCTTTCTCACGCTGCAGATGATGGAAGCTTTCAGGAAGATGAATTAAATTCCACTAACAGAAGGAGAAAAAAGGGATCTAAATTTCTGAAGAGAGCCACAGTGAAAGTCTGCCTGGGTTATTTCAAAATGATGCTCTAGAAATACATGTAGCAATGTCCTGGTGCATGATCCTGAACCAAAAACTCAGCTGGATCTAGGAACAGGAGGCCACCTGCCCCTTGGCAAAAAGCGCACTGCTGAACAGCTTCTGTGTCTCTGTTTTGGCAGCTGCAAAGGTCCACGGGCACATATGTTGGTATTAGCTCCTCTGTTATCCATCACCTGGTCCTCACAGCAGCTGGTTCACACTTGCCTGATACCCTGTGGGATGCCACAGCTCTGCACGGTGGTCCTGGGGGCCCGTGACACCCTGGGGAGCCCACAACACCCTCCTGCGTGTCCCCATCCAGCAGGCGAGCAGGTGAGTTTGCCTCATGGCATCAGCCCAAGTGGCCGCCCCGGCTCACCCACCCCACGTCCAGCTGAAAGGTGCGTGCCCCAGCAAGACAAAAGCAAGAGGGGTGGGTAAATTCCTCATCTGAGAGGGACCCTGTATGCCCTCGCTGTGCTTATTCACTGACTGCAAGATGGTGCCTCTTACTTCCCATCAGCTCAGAGCGGAGGGCTGGGCAAAATTCATAACATTTTCTGGGCCCACACGGTGCTTGTGTCTGTATTTGTACTGGAAAACCAAATCACTAGAAAATAATCTGCAAAATTAAAGCCCAAAAACTCTGTAATGATGTGAAGACAGTTTACAATAAATTGTCTTCAGGTATTTCTTTCTCAGAAATTTCTTTCCCCTTTGCTTTTACTTGCCAAGTTCACTCCCAAAGCCTTAGTTTGCACACAGCTTAAAGAACTAACCTATTTGTTAAAGAAAACACACACTGACAAGCATCTAAAAACATCAGAACCAAACTATAGACATGATGATAGTGCCTTGTAAACAAGAATACAAACAGTCGTGCATGACTGATCTGTATTTTCTTGGCTGATGGAACACTAAGTCACTTGGGTTTGATGCCACTCACACATAGTGCACCAACAATATATTTTCTGCCAGCTTCCAGCATGCTTAGAATGGCAATGTAATTAAAATGGAAAGGTAAGTACATGAGAAACCATAGTTACCCTTATTAAATGCTAATTCCAAAACAGATTTTCTCTTGGATTTGAAGATTGGGGTTTATGTAAGAGCCGACAAGTTTGGGTAATATTATCAAGAACGGCACTTTTAAAAAATGGAAGCAATTTCTTCCGTTTGTTCACAAAGTCAGTCAAAGCAATTGACAAGCTTCTATGGCTCTGCAATTCCTTCTACCATGTTCATTGCCTTAAAATTTAAAAAATTAAAAATTAGTGTTCACAGCTCTAGTTTTGCCTTGTTTCAACAATAATCTGCTTCTCCTAAAGCTTTGAGCAACTGAGTTTTGTAGTGAAGGGTTTCTATGTCTTCACATCATGGAAAAGGATGTAAGGGTCATCACTTTTTTTCCTATTTGCCTTTGCTTTCATAGTGCTATGGCCCTCTGTCCTTTACAGGCATATTTATTTGGGGAGTGTATTGCATCGCTGTGCAGATAGAGATCTTAATGAGAAAAGAAATAGAAGATACAACAGGAATAGATCCTGAGATATGAAAGTAACTATTTCCTCCTAGGGATAAAAAACAAAAACAAAAACAAACAAACAAAAAACCAAAAACAAACAAACAAACAAAAAAACTAACACCACCAAAAACATGTGTCAAAAGTTCCACCCAACCTTCCTCCAACCAGGACTATGAAAAACCAGCACCAAGGGCTACCAGAGTTTATTTTACATGTTAGGTTTGTGATTTGGCGTAAAATATTAGCCTGAGGAAATCCCTTTGGCTGACAGAAAAAATGCATAACTTTGTTAAACTGCAAAGAAGTCTTTAGAGGAGATGGACACTACAGCTGTCATACAATTACTTGAAGCAGCCTCAGGTGTCTCACAGCAGAGAGTGGCTGTACATAGAAAAAATGAACTGCCTACGCACCTAGACTTTAAAGCCAGAAGGGGCCCGTGAACATTGCCTGGCTGCTTATTGAATACGAACCATTAAATTACACGTATGCATCCCAACAACTGTGCCTAGGCATTTTACCTTGGAGGGAATTACGCTGTTGGGTGCTGTAGTAGGGAACAAAGGAGACAACCTGCCACCTGTGCCCAGAGGCTCTGCAATGACAGGGAAAGGTGCTACGCCAGTAGCCAGGTGATCTCAGTCTCATATGACTCCCACTTTGTGCAAAGGAAAATGGAGAAGAATACCTGAAATCTGGCAAAGAATGGGTTCCAAAACTGTTGGGTCTGACCCAACGGGACCCTCGTACAGACACAGGGCAGTGGGTCACCATGAGGGTATAGCACATCCAGTTGTGGCTCATCTCAGATACTTGAGAGGAAAATGGAAAAAAGCACTAGACTCTCTCTGGGCAACAGATTTGCAAGCCAAGTCTGAACATCCCTCCTTTGCCCAGTTAGGCACTGGAACTTTTCCCTCAAAACCGGTGTGTGTCCTCTACAATGTCTTATTTGCACACTGACTTACCAGGGCTGAAACGTTCCCCAAGAAGTAAAGCCATAGCCACAAACGAGCATGGTATAGAAGCGTCCTCACTGGATGGCCTTACTGGCTATGTCTACGTCTGGTTGACCACGCTCCTCGTTTTGCTATTACACCTGCAGCAGAGACAGACAGAGATAGAGTAAGAGCCTTAACCTCCACTTTGCACTGCGAGGTGATCTTCATCTGAACTGATGAAGCAGATTTTAGAGTCCGGCTGTGGAGCACAAAGCAGATCTAAACAAATATCTGACTCAGCTACTAAACTGAAAAAGCAGCAGCTTTGAGGAGGAAGTTGGCAGCACCACTTAGAAGTCCGTGGATTGCTTCCAGCTACTCTCTTCTCCACTCACTCTAATTATTTATCCCTGATCCCAAAATAGACTCTGTCTCAGGATTGCTTAAAAGAAAGGTACATTTCCGTAGCTGCTTTTTCTCTCCCTTTCTAATTCACTTTTTCCTGACCTTAGACAAAAAAAAAATCTACAAAGCACGTTAGGCCATTTCATCTGAACTACATTCCATATAAAAACATTTAGTCTTAACCCACAGATGGTGAAGTTTGTCTCCAAAGTTTTAGTAAAGACGGCTTCTCTTTATTTTTCTAGCAGAAGCCTCACTAAGTTGTGTCTTTTTTAGCTACTGCTTTATGAATATATATGAAGGCAACTATTCTTTCTGAACTTTTGACTCAACTTCTAGTATTTCTAGTTAGTAAGGCTGTAGCAGCTCAATGGGCCATCTGATCTGCAGTGATGTTGGGTTAGTGCCAAATGGTTCTGTAAGCGTGTTCAAATGAAAAATCAGTTTCTCAATCCAAGTGTATCTAAAATACTTTTTTTAATTTTGCGTAAATTCACAAATGATACAATATTGAAGTGATTATTTTTTTTTTTTAAACATACTGTACAATCAGGTTAGTTAAGTGTTTTACATCAAGGCACAGCACACCCTATAATACACATATGCCTTGCCAGGCAGCAGTTTAGTATAATCCCCGAGTTTTGGCAGTAGCGCCAGGATAAGTAGCATGGATCACATATAAGCTGGAAGATAAATAAATAATAGATGCTGTCACATTTTATTTGAAATAGAGTTGCATATAAAAAGAATATACAATAATTTAACTTTAATAACTAGATTCTCTTGTACTATACATAACAAGTGTTTTCATTTGTATTAAATAAAACATTTTCAGTATTAGGATGCAAAATTAATCTTCTTTTTGGCTGTCTTGCTTTATGGAGAAGAGTTGCTTTCCTTAGAAATTAAAGTTGAACTTTCAGTTTCATGGCAACCTGAAAGAAACAAATCCAGAATTACTGATACGTTGATAATGAAGCACTCCTGGTAAGATAAGCAAATAACTCCAATCTAACTCTTGTGTTTAGTTAATGCGCTGTGAAGCTAGGTATCTAAGCAGAACAACTACAAAAGCTCCTCTTCACAGTCTAAACATGCTACTGTTATATTTGTAACTTTTTTATACTATTACTTGCCCTGCTTTCTCAGATTATCACTGTAGGCCTGTTATTCATCTAGCAAAACTCAAATTCTGATAATGCCACAGGTTGCCTGCATTGCAAATTCAGTTTATTGCAACGTATTTACCATATTCACATTATCATTCAGCTTTTCATATTTGAACGCTTCTTCTTCGCCTGCCGAAGGCCTTGGATCCCACATTGGTTGGTACGAAGTTGTTCTTGCCCACTCCTCCTGACCTGCTCAGGAAGTCTGCCAGACGATGGGTCACGCAGGTTGCTGTGTTGCATGCCCTCTTCTGTGCTGTTACACTGCTTGTCAAAAAGGAAAATAAAGAGTTAGTTCCCAAAGCATCCACCCTGTGTACAATGAAGTGTCAGTAAGGGATGCTATGCCTAGGAAAAAGAGTTTTCTTCTACAGAAGAAAAAGCAGGATTGCTGTGCAGCAGGCATTGGCAACTTTTATGTTCACAACTTACAGGCTCCAAAAGACATGTCTGTTTTTTCTAAGCATCAGGCTCAGTTTACAAAAGGTGGCTGAGCCCCTCCTTTCTTGGGCAATTGGGCTGAAGACTAAGTCAAGCCAGATTTTCAGCTACACCCGAGTCATTGCCTGCCTCCAGCAAGTCATTATGGTCAGCGAGGTACTGAGGAGGTCCAGGTCTGGAGCATTTAACCAATCCCCACTTCCTCCAAAAGCTTAGATCTGCATTTTGTTTGTAGTGCTGCTGAAGGACAGTAGCAGACACCGATCTTTAATGTCTCGCTTCAACACCCACGCTCCAAAATACCCAGAGCGCACATGAAACCCTACCATCACTGACGGCTACAGGAGCTTTGTCAGTGCCTGTGGTAGGGCTGTACCTGGACCTGTTGCTTTCAGAGCTGAACCACGCCGACTGCTTCCACGTACTTAATGGGAACATGGGAAGCCCTCTTGCCCGGTGTTAGAGCCCCGTCTAGTACTGCACTTCACCATGGAGCAGTTCACCAGCTTCAGAACTTGCTTGTGATCAGAGTTCAGCCTACAGCTAATAACTTTGCTAGACAGGAGACTTCACGGCACGCACATTCACAGAGTCCTCGCTTGAAGCAGCTCTCTGCTAAAGCAAGGACTTTCTTGCAGTGGGAGGAATTTCTCAGATAAGCATCACAAGATAGTTCATTAATGTCAGCAACAAATACTGTTTGTAACATCAATGACAACGTTTTGGAACAGGCCTCTGACTACAAGACAGATGAGGTGCTGAAACAGAAGAACTGTAAAGAAATCTGGGTTTGTCTCTTAATTTACAATTCACCTGTATTATATTGTCTTGAATTAATACAAGTATTTTAAAGATAGCTGAGTTTTGAATATACTAGTGTAAAGACATATTGTAGGGTAATAAGAAAAAAAGGAAGAGAACACAAAATTCTTACCTGGAAGCGTTCAATACCCAGTTTTAAAGAGGATTACGTTTCTAGTTTGTTTGGGAAAAGTCTGTATGAGCCTTTCCTGATTCCTTTGCTTCTCAGGATTCTTACTAAGAAGATTGCATGCATGCCTGATTACATCAGTACATATGAACGTATGCGTACAATTTCAACTTCTAAGTTCTCTTTCAACTTTCCTAGAATTACTAGCATTGCCTCTCTTCAACATTAAGACAACTTGTAAAGTATTTTTAGTCATATCTAGAGACCTCACATTCTAAACCAAGTTAAGCCAAGCAGATCTAAATCCTTATAGAAAAATAGGTTTATTGAACAAGTGCACAGGGAGGCACAGAAGATGAGTCTACTGGTACATTTAGCAGCTAGAAATGAAGAGCCTTGTTTAGATTTTTAATCACTGTCTAAGAAAATCATTTGAAATCTCAAGGCAGTGCTGTTCATTTTTATTTATTTATTTCCCCCCCCCCTAGCTTGGTATGCATGTTATGTTCTCTGTCTTCCTAACACTGGGTCCATCTCAAACATTCTCTGTCGAAAACAGAATCAAAAGAACATAGCAAAGTTAGCAATCAACATTAGATCCACATGCATCAGGTTAAAAAAAGGAAAAAGGGGAGAAACAAGCATGTCTAGTTGTTTCCTAGGGGTTCCCCATAGTTTGCATAGCGCTCGTGTTCCACGTCACTCAGCACATTTCGTTTCTTGCCAGGAGTTCCAGCCCCGACGTCAGTGCGAGGGTAAGTTTGCAATTTGTGCAATTCTTGAGACAGTTTGCCCAGCACACAAGTACTCAGACTGGCACAGCGTTTGGAAATAGGTCTATCCAGGCTGCAGGGGGGAAAAAAAAAACATGCCCAAAGAAAGAGTAATCTCAAACATGCATATTCATGCATTTCTTCCCTAGATAAGTATCTACAGTTAGGAAACTTAAAAAAATTAAAACCCCCAAACCCTCCACATCACATTCCATGCAAGGCAAGTTCATACAAATGGAGTCAGAAGGAAAACACTAACTTTCGATGAATTCAACTTTGTTGAAAAGCAAATTCATTAGCCTTTTGGATGCTCATAGTCAGAGGTCAGGAAGTTTTACTTCCCATCTATTCAGCATGCTGTTCAGCCTCTCATACATCACCGTCATGCTTTGCAATACAAATCCTGTTAGGATAATGCAAATGCTCTTGCATGCCTTTGGTCTACAAGGGGAGAGTGGTGCTGCGTGCATTAGGAGAAACACGTTCCCTCTGCCAGGGGCTTTCCATGCCTTACGACAGCATGCACTTTCACGACAGAGAATCCAAGAGTGACTGAATGCCCCCTAACACTCCCACTAGGAAGACATACCTTTTGCTGCCATATTTTAACATAACCCCCTCATTCAAGCTCAAATCGCCCTCCACTTTCAGTTGTAAGAGACAGATAGAAGCAGGTTAACTAGGTGGAAGCCATCCTCCCAATACCAACATTAGAATGCCTCTGCAGTATCATCCTTTATCAGTTAGGTGACCACAGTTAGCCATAACCCCAAGAAAAGAAAAAAATCTTGACCTGCAGAGGGTCTGTTCAGATGACTTTTGCTAAATATCAAACGCACAACATTCCCCCCCACCCTTCTTCTGTCCCAGGACTGCAGTCCTTACCTGTTCCCCTCAGAGGCTTGCTCCAGCTCTTCTGCTGTCATCTGTATAAACTCTTTCACCAGCGCATTTAATAACCTCCGAGCTTCGTAATCACTGAGCGTCACTCGATCTGTTACGGACTCCAAGCCAGGTCTAAGCAGAGGCAAGCAAACCAGGATGAATAAAACCCGGACTGCTGCAGAGCGCCACGCATGGGAGAGGGGTTGGTGATGCATTACTGCATGTCATTGACAGTGTCTTTCACTGGCGTGACTACATAAAGCATCCTCACACACAGCATTAGGCATTTTATGTATGTAATTAAAAAGCCACAGTGTCAGAGACAGCATCCAAAGATGCCAGTTTTGTCATTGACTGTAGAATAATTCCCTCCTAGATCTCTACGGAATATAAATATTTTTGTGCCATTCAGGTACAGCACTCAGCAACAGGACCAGCTTCTTACCTGACTGGGGCTGCCTGGAAGCTATCCATCTGGCACACAACCAAGGCATAAACAGCAAGGAAAGATGAAATCTTCAGCATAACCATGATTTCCGCTCTACAACAAAGAGGCACATCAAGCAATGGCTTTTTTCCAACCCTCTCAATCCTGTAAGATCTTCCAAAGAGGTCACCATTTCCCAGCGCAAGTAACATAAATACTTACAGCTTGTTAAAAAGATATTACCTTTTTATTATTGCTATCATGCTTTGGTTTTCTTACCATTTTAAAATAATTTAGCACTATTACAGGGGATAAAAATGCAGGTTTTCAGAGCTGCAGTTCTGTACAGCTATCTGCATTCAGCTTAACGCAGACTTCCCCCCAAACTGGAGGAAAACACATTCCTATAACTATGGCACACAACATCATACTCAGTGTGTCCAACATCAACAGGCACAGTTCTGGGATAAGAGTCACAAGAAAAAACACGTTTAGTGTTTAATATTTTTAAGAATGAAGTGCCACTGTTAGCACTTTACCTGAAACTGCTTGTTTCTTGGCAGTTAGCACACTAACATCCCAGTTCAGATTACACTATAAGAATTAAGTAGCTTAATTTCAATCAATATTTCTACTCTGGAATCAGAAAAAGAATAAGTTAAATTAGTCATGAAACCCAAAACCTGTAAATATATATATATATAACTGAAGATATCTGCTTTGAGATGCACTTCCTAGTCTCACAGCATCAGTACCTTAGAGTCAAACAAGCACATCGTTAACTACCGCGTCAGCTTCATTTTCGCTAGCTCCCAGTTCTCGATGGGGCTCAGCGGAACGACGAGGCACCTTCCGAAGGCTGCCCCGCTTCCCTCGGGGCGCGGGGACGCGCCCGGCACCGGGGAGAGCCCGGCACCGGGGAGAGCCGCCCCGCACGCCTGGCGGGACACCCCGCGTCGTGTCGGCGGGGCAAAGGAAGAGAGAGACCGAGGACTAACTTCCTCCCACCTTCCTTGCACACGCGTACACAAGCACGTGAATGACGGCCCCCCGCAAAGCTCCGCAGCCCGGGAGGGAAACGGGACTCACGCGAACCCCGCTCGCAGGGAGCCGCGGCCAGGGCCGGCCCCGGACGCCGGCGCGGTGCTTACCGGCGGTGCGGTGCGGTGCTGCGGGGGGGAGGCGGAGCAGGAGGATGCCGGTGGCGCCGCCGAGCCGCGGTACCACGCACTGCCCGCCGGCCCCCTTTATACCTGCCNGCCGCCCCCCTTTACCCCTGCCGCCGCGACAGCCTGCGTGGGCGCCCGCGCGGGCCCGCCAGCCAATCACCGCTTCGGCCGCCCGACCGACGAGGCTCGACCCGCCCGACCCGTCATTGGACACCAAAGCCCGGCTCGGCGGTGACGTCATGCCCGTTCCGAGAGCGTCCCATTCACAAAAAAATCGGGCGGGGGGGGCGAGGNTGCACCCCTGGAGCCCCTCGCTTCCCCGGCAGGAGAGGGGCCCGGGGCGAAGGGACCGCTGGCACCTGCGAGCAGCCCCGCGGCGGCAGCGAGCCGCTCTCCGCGCTGCGCCCTGCCGTGCGCCCGCACCGCCTCCCCCGGGACTGGTCCGCGGCGTAACTCCGCGATCCTAGAGGAAACAATCATCATCATCACACAACTCTAGGGGCAGGTGCAGTGCCTATCCGCGCACGGAAGAGACACCCGGNCCCCGGCGTAACGCTGAGTCCCGCCGGCGGGGATTACCGGGCAGCTGCCCGCCGCCCCATGCATCACCCGCGGAGGGCCCTTTGTCATGGCGCGGCGGCGCCGCACCTGCCCGCGCAGGATGTTTGCCCGGGCGCGGCAAGTATCCGCTCGGCGGGGGCGGCCACGGGGAGACGCGGCGCGGCCACGGGGGTGGCAGAAAACTGCTGCCCGCCGGAGCGGGCGCGGGGACGGGGGGAGAAGCGGGCCAGGGGGACTTGCTCCGCCCGGGGGCGGGGAGCACCTTTCCTGCCCGCCGTAAGTCGCAGGGCGTTTGCCGAGGTCGGCGGCACCGGCAGAGGGAACGCCCGGGCGCTGTCCCGAGCCCCGGCAGCGGGCGATGGACCGGGCGGAGGGACGCGCGGGGACGGCGGCTGGAACGCGGAGGGACGCGCTGAGCGTCCCCGGGTCCCCCGGCCCGGCGCGGCTCCGCCCGTTCCCGTCCCTGCCTCGCTCCCCCGCATCGCCGTGGCCCTTCCTCATCACCGCCGTTACCGGGGGCTGCGGGCACCGCCCGCGGCAGCGGTGAGTAACGCCTGTGCTGCGCTGCTGCGGCCGCTGCCGCCGGGCTCCGGCGGTGACACCGCAGCGAGCGGAGCTCCGCGCACATTGCGCGGCCGCACCGCGGGACAGGTGCGGAGCGCAGCTAGATCGCCCGTTTCGCTACTTAGGATGGATGGGGGAGCTTTCCTGGGGACCTCCCGGCGTTTCTTCAGTTATGTTTTTGCAGCAGGCGATGACGGGGGTCGCCCCCGACGACGGGAATCGTGTATTTCACGGGGAGGTGAATAAAGTTGGGGAGAACCGCGGGGCGGGTATTCTTTTGTTGATGCGATTTTAGGTTTGAAGTTCAAACTAGAACACGAACATACCGCAAAACCACACGCGAGTGAGAGATGCTCCGAGGAGGGTTTCTGCTCCTTCCCCTCGCTGTCAGCCTTTCGGGGCGCCAGCACCCGCCCAGCCGCCCGTCTCCCCTCCCTTCCCACGGCAGGGGCGGCGCGACGGCGGGTGCTGCGCAACTTCTCCGCGCTCGTCTTGCAGAACGGCGATTGCAAAACCGTTTAGGTCTTGGGGGGTTGGGTTCTCGTTTGGTTTTGGGTTTTTTTTGTTTGCTTTTCTTTTTCAGATGACAATAGTGGGTTGTTTGTTTTGTTTTGTTTTGTTTTTCTAAAACAGCTTCGCAGCTTTTCCTGAGTTAGAGCCCTCGGGGCTGGGGGGAGGTCTGCGCTCCGACCTGCCGAGCTCACCTGCGGCCCGCAGCGATGGGGGGAAAGGAGCGCAGAGCCGCACGGCGTGGGGGGGG
>VXBL01003981.1:30797-76184 GCA_013400195.1 Aramus guarauna
CGGCGGGCCGGGGAGGAGGCAGCGGCATCATGGGCGGAGCAGCGCCGCCAGCGAACGGGAGCAGGGGAAGGGGCCCGGTACCCGGTCGGTAGCGGGGCCCGGAGCACAAGGCTCGGGCAAAAGCCGTGCTGCGGTCAGCGCTTCCCGCGGGAGCGGGGGCAGAGCAGAAGGGTTTCCCCGCTGTTACGGCAGCGCTCCCTCTGCAGGGCGGCAGAGCGGAGAGGAGCTGCCTGCGCCTCTGGCGTCTGCTTCTATTGCACGGCTTGGTACAATGCTTGACGGGGTGTCCCGCTGCAAATGGAAGTAACTCACTTGTTTCATAGCCAGAAGTCTTGGACGCGCCAAAATGACTTAGAATTAACAAAATTACGACGACCAAAGAACAGGCACTTGGATAATGCAACATTTTCACTCAAAACGCATTGCTTCAAAGTCCCTTCAGTGGGATATTTGGCATACTTACAGTCAATTAGCATCACTATGTAAGAATGGAATTTTTTTTTCAGACTTTCTTATATATCAGGTGTCTCTTTTTGTCAGCCAGTTTCAAGCAAACAGTCTATTCTTACGAGGTTCGTAAAAGTTAAACCCAAACTAAATCTAGCAGGGCAAGGCAGGCAGGCGTGAGCATTGTAAGTGTGTATGGGTACACGTACCTAAACGCACCCCCCCACACGTTTTGGTAGTAGCTGGCCAGTCAGCGCGCACACACGCAGCCATTCGGCGTGCCTGTACATCTCCAGACTATCTGTTACAACTGTGGTGTTTTACTTTGAAGGATTATCACTGGAGGTCTGTGCAGGACTGAGCTTTGTGTCCAACAAACAATGGTTTGTCTAGAAAACCACATTTTTCAAACTGTTAGAAGTGTTTAAATATAACACTCCTAGCAAGCAAATAAAACTGTTGCTAGAACAAAAGCTTTTGTCTAGATCATTTATGAAATGCAGCAGAAACAGAATAAGTCACAGTCTTGTCGTGAATGAGAAGCGAAGCAAAGTGCACGAATTAAAAGCATGCTAAATGGCAGAAACAAAAGGATAGGATTATCTTTTGTTTCATTTATTTTGGCAATAGGAAAAACTAAATGTGTTTTAAGCAAAATACTAAGACAAAAATTGAATGGAAATAGGAAGGAAAATGCGTCATCAGATAAACTCAGTTTCCTACTTGCCTGGAATGCTGTATGTAGTTCTAGTCAGCTGCTGTCAGAAAGGATCCTGCAGAATTTGAGGGGACTTGAAGATGGCATATCAAGATTTGGAGGGCTCTGGAAAAATACAAGGAACGATTTTTATTTTCTTTAAATTATGTATGACATAGGAAGAAAGATAAATAAGCTATGATCAAAGTATGCAAAACTCACAAGTGGTTTGCAGAATTATAATGGGAGTGTCTTCTTGTCACATGCAAAAGAAGAGCCTTTATAACAATGAAAATATCAAGTCTGCTAAAACAAAATAGTCATAGAATCATTTAGGTTGGAAAAAGCCCTTAAGATCATCAAGTCCAACTGTTAACCTAACGCTGCCAAGTCCACCACTAAACCATGTCCCTAAGCGCCACATCTACACATCATCTAAATACCCCCAGGGATGGTGACTCAGCCACTTCCCTGGGCAGCCAGTGCCTCACAGCCCTTTTGGTGACAACCCAGTTGTCACAGAATGTATAATTAGGCTAACATTATTTCATACTGTGGAGGTTAACAGCTCTGAGATGAAAGAAAAACTAGAGATTCGTATAGGTGAAAATACAAACTTATAATGCTAAGAAAAGTACGGAAATTGATACAGGATTCCAATCTTGAGTTTAGCCTTGGTTTTTATTTTTAAAACTTAGGTTAAGATTTTCATTTTGTTTATCCTGTATGTGCCTTCTGCAGGATGTATTGCATCTTTCTTCAAAGCGTCTAGTGCTAACCACTTCTGGAAACAGGAGATGGGACTAGCTGGGCTATGCTGTCATTTGTTGGCTGTCCTCATGGCTCTCACTTCTATCATCTGATGGTTCTTTGGGAGCCTGTGCAAAGTAAGCTGGCGTCCAGTTTCAGAGGTAGAAAGGAGTAGGAGCAGCTTGGTGGTTTTCACAACCGATACCGCTTCTGTGTCTGCCGTTACCAGGTGACATCGTGGAAGTCTTCATGATATGAAGTTGTGGCTTCAGTCACAGTGCCCTTAACCAAATTAAGCTATTGGAATTTACCTTTACTCAGGCAGGCAGGAGGAGCAGATGCAGTAGTAAAGCTTCCTCCCTCCTCTGGGAATAGTCTCAGCAAATTAGGAAGGTAGACAACGTATGTACTTTATTTCTTATACAACAACTATACCTTATATCTAATAATGTTATGTTATATACTTATAAGTAAGTACATCTAATTATATCTACTGTTAGGGGACAGTACATTTTTTCTGAAAAATATGCATTGTGGTACCAAATTCATGTTTTGTAGTGACTATGTGAAAGCATCCCCAGTCCTTACTTTGGAGAGCTGGCTGCTTTAGGTGCACAGCAAAGCACAGAATGCAGTGTGGGCTAATTTACTTTATCTTTTTGACAGTAATTTAGCTCACAACAGACTCTACCATGTAATGCCACAGTTGTATCACTTCTGGTTACCTGTATGCCCTACTGAAGTTCATTCTGTACTTTGCGTTGATGTTTAGTGTTGCTTCACTTTTTCATTACTTGTTTTCACTTGTTTTCATTATTTGTTCTGAAGATTTGGTTGTAGCATTTTACAAATTTTTTTTTCTCCCCCCCAAAGATATTCAGTCTTGATCTCGGAGGTATTTCTGCTATTGTACTGAATGGCTATGATGCAGTAAAAGAATGCCTTGTTCATCAAAGCGAAATTTTTGCAGATAGACCGTCTCTTCCCTTGTTTAAGAAGCTGACAAACATGGGAGGTAAGTGCTAATGTCCTTTTTATAAGCATGTAATTTTTGTCCAGTAGATGGGTTTGTGATCACATAAAACATTTGCTTTAGCCGTTTTCTCTACTTCTTTATCTCCTTTCATAAAATATTTGATGCTTCTTTAAAGATATTATTTGGAAAGGATTGTCACTCTTGGACTATGTTCCATTGCAACATGTGTGTAATTTTTTGTCTCATTTTTTGTCTTGTTAAAGATTTTATTATCTTATGGGGGAAAAAATAAAGCGTTGCATAAAATACTGTGTCAAAATATTTTTTCAGGCTTACTGAACAGTAAATATGGCAGAGGATGGACAGAACATCGCAAATTAGCTGTAAATACCTTTCGAATTTTTGGATATGGTCAAAGGTCCTTTGAACGCAAAATTTCAGAAGAATCTATGTTTTTTCTTGAGGCCATTGATACATACAAAGGCAGACCATTTGATCTTAAGCACTTGATAACCAATGCTGTTTCAAACATTACTAATTTGATTATTTTTGGAGAACGTTTTACATACGAAGATACTGAATTTCAGCACATGATTGAGATTTTTAGTGAAAATATTGAATTAGCTGCTAGTGCTTCTGTATTTTTATATAATGCTTTTCCTTGGATTGGTATCTTGCCATTTGGGAAACACCAACAGCTGTTTAAAAATGCAGCTGAAGTCTATGACTTTCTTCATGAGCTTATTGAACGTGTCTCTGAAAACAGGAAGCCTCAGTCACCTCGACATTTTGTAGATGCATATTTAGATGAGATGGATTGCAATAAAAATGATCCGGAATCTACATACTCAAGAGAAAACTTAATTTTCTCTGTTGGAGAACTCATCATAGCTGGGACAGAAACTACAACAAATGTTTTAAGATGGGCAGTGTTATTTATGGCTCTTTATCCGAACATTCAAGGTAAGAAATTTGATGTTTTGAGGAACTGATACACTTTCCTATTGCAAATTTAAAGTGCTTTTTCAAAGTGGGGCAGTGATCCATAGTTGTAACCAAAAAGGAAGGTTTGTGTATATTATTCTGTTGTATCATTTACCAAATATACTATGGACAGATGTGGAAAGCTTAATTTATATGCAGATGAAGAGGATATCAAAAGTCAAGTATGATGATAAAATTTTCTCATATTATTTTGTGAATACATTTTTATGAAGTAAAATGTAAATTTTTTTTTTATGAAGTAAAATAGTAAATTTAATAAAGCAGATGTACTAATCTATGTAGTTAATAACAAATAAATGCAATTAAATATGAAACTAATAAACTAAATTAAAAATGTGAAAACATTAGCAAAAAACCCGAGGTTGTGGCTAACAGTTTAGGTACAATTTCTATTTATCCTTAAGCACCTCCATTCACAATAGATTTAGGTATTTTAGACATGTATATTTATACTTTTGGAAGAACAAAAATAGCATTTAAAAATAAAAATACGTGTTACAGTCATTCTGAAGCAATAGATATTTGAAAGTCAGCCAAGGCATTTTGTGTAAAAGTTTGGATTTTAGAAGTGAACAGTCACTTTTCTTATTTCACTGCCTCCACTTTGCTTTTTCCACCAAAACCTTAGCAGTGCTTAGTTCAATTAGGGAGTTTCAGTATTTGGAGAAAGAGCAGCCTACATAATTTGGAAAGTTACTATTGATACTTTGACCAAACAATATGGCTCTAACCTCAATTTCACCACCATCATCATTTCAGAGCAGGGATAACACCACTACCTGTAGCTACAAGGCTCTGGAAATCTGAAGTTCTGCATAGGAACCAGATATCTTCATGTAGGAAAGATTATAGTTTCTTATGGTAGTAGGTGCATGACTCTATACCTTCTGACTTTCCCAGCTAGAATAATTTTTATTTTAAATTGGGTGGACAAAAGGCAATTATTATTTTAAAATTAGAGATCAAATTCTGTATTTACATTTAAGGTAAATACAGCTTTACTTGAAAAAAATTAAAATTAAAATATGATGATAGTGCACGTCAAGGCCTGACATGCTATAAACAGGGAAAATCATTCCGAGTAAATAACGAAGTTGATGCCACAGCTATTTTGTTGCTGCTATTATCAGTCCCATATTCACTGAGCTGGTTAAAATATCTGACTGAGCAAGTAGAACCAAAGTTCGCTCAAATATCTCCTGAGAGCCATAACCTCTTACACATTTTCTTATTTTCATTTACTCAACTATTTTAGTTAGTTGATTAATTGAATGTGAGGAAGCTAATTAAAGATTAAAAATAGGAAAACTTTCTTCTAGCCTAGGATGAAACGCAAGATCTAACAGAATTTGAGTTGTTAATTTTAAAAAAACTTTGAGGGATATACTTAAGAGAAATGGGTTGCTTCAGCTCACTAAGTACAGCTAATAGTTTTTTGGTGGAAGCTTAAAACTGTGACTACTATTTTTAACCACTCAGCACATTTCAGATGATTTAAAACAAATGGGTTTTAAAAGAATTAAATGTTGCTTTTATGCTTCTGAGTTCCACTGATTCATCTATATGCTCTATACAGTAAAATAAGAAAACCTACCAAAAAAGAAAAACATTTAATAAAATGAAAAAAAAGAACCTGATTTTATAGGTACCTAAGTTTTAGGATGCATATATACATTGTCCATATTTTAAATAAAAATATATTCAGTGCCATAATTAGTCAGTACGATATATTTATGCGTTACATTCTATAAAAAGTCCAAGTGCAAAAAGGTCCTCTTGAAGTTTCTGATCAGTCTGTCCTGGCTTACAAAGAATATTCACATCTTAAAACAAGAACATCCTTATTCCTTCTCTATTAAGATCTGACCAAGATACTGTTTTTCAATAAAGATCAAGAAAACTTTGCAGTTTTGTGTCGCCTATGTATTGGCTGATTTTGTAGAGATCCACTCACCTAAAATAATCTTCTGATCACAAACCCTGCGATATAATCAGTTTCTGAATTTGGATTCAAAATCAGTTCATTTGGCTAAAAAAATAAAAATTACTGTTACCTTTCATTTATTTAGACTTTCTCTGTCCAAGTATTACAATATACACCACTACATCACAGAATGTACTTTCACTAACCTGCATTTTACCTCTTCATTTTGATGTGAAATGTTGCCATTTCGGGTTGAAAAACCTGGTGATTCTGGTAGACGACTTCTGCAATTGCCCAGATTTTCATTATTGGTTTCACATGAATTGTAAAAGTCCAACTTTGTTTTAGTTAGGAGCTGTTTGGCAGTTTCAACAAAGAAAGTGCATCAGGAAAAACAAGAGGCAGTTTGAATTTGAGATTATTTAAATAACCTGTGAACTTAATTTTTAAAATAGCTTAAGAAAACCAGTGATTGAATTTGTTCCTTTTCAGTTAAATTCAGACTCCTGTCCCTCTTATCAGCACCAGTGTTGTATTTAACAGTTTAAGAGTGAATGATTTTACACTGTGACAATTCTGAAGAATCATAACAGAATTAGACAAGGGAAACTTCAAGTGGCTAATTTCAGGGATATCTGTGTTCACACAAGTATTTAATGTACTTATTTTTGCAATCTTTTGCTTATTTCTTTAGTTTTGAAGAGCACCAGAAATAAAAATATACACAAGCAAAGAAAAGTATGTTAAAACACGATTTGACTGAGAATAATTACTTTCAAAATGAAGATTACTGGTATATATGCTAGTAATAATTCCTACTAGCAGGATAAGGAATTTGGAGTATGAATTTAAAAGCTTATAAACTGCTGTATTTTATATAAGATATTTCATGTTTCAGTATCCTTTTAAAAAGTATATATTTTATAGCTTGAATTAGAAAATAAAGGATATTACGCAATAATCGTCAGCTTTTCTTCCTGTTCCTAACAGGGCAAGTTCAAAAAGAAATTGATTTAGTCATCGGCCCAAACAAAATGCCTGCCTTAGAAGAGAAATGCAAAATGCCATACACTGAGGCTGTTCTACATGAAGTTCTAAGATTCTGTAATATAGCTCCACTAGGTATTTTTCACGCAACTTCCAAAGATACTGTTGTGCGTGGTTACTCTATTCCTGAAGGCACTACAGTCATTACAAACCTCTACTCTGTTCATTTTGATGAAAAATACTGGAGCAATCCAGAAGTGTTTTGTCCTGAGAGATTTTTGGACAGCAGCGGGCAGTTTGTCAAGAAAGATGCATTTATTCCTTTTTCGCTAGGTAAGAGTGATTCCTCCACTGTTCCTTTTCGTAAATCTAGAGATGTATAACATATAAGTGATAGCAATAAATAAGGAATGGACAGAATGATATAAAATATCCACAGTTCTAATGAAACAGCTATTTTGAAAGATATTCAATATAATGTACTCTGGACATAATGCATTTTATCATAATATATTTTATATAGATGAGTTCATTATTATATTTAAACTAACAAAAAAGCACAATATCTTCTTATCTGAGGAGTCTATGGATTTTATATCATTGCAGTACATAGTTGTTATTTGCTTCACAATTAATAGTCATTTGCTGCTAAAGTCATTACTTACAATACATCACACAACCAGCTTTCAAATTTCAGCACTTAGATCAGCACCAGAAATTGCAGATTTTTTTCAGAACTACATTGGGGGTCAGCATGTAGCATTGCATTCTGTCCTGAGGAAATATTCTAGCAGTCCTAAATCATTATGGATTTGCCTTTTGATGACTATTAGAATGGATAATTTACCATACATATAATTATCAACCTAAAAAATTAGGTGTTCTGTATAAGCTAACTGCCAGGGCTACCTCTGCAGTCCATAGAAAGATACAGCCTTGTGTAGAGGGTGACTTACTTCACTTATCTGGGATACGCTTTCTCCAAAAAAATAGGAGACAAGAGAATTTCCTTGTAATAGATGCACAACATCTGAATGGCCAAAGTTAGATTTGATGATTTAGATTTATTGGGTATTCTATTAGGTTTCTTTTTGCCTGTTTGACCTTACCAGTTCCAGATGTTGTCATCCATTCATCCGTGTCTTCCACTACCACATTTACTCCCTGTAATGAGTCATTCACGGGATGGGAACTATATTTAAAGGCATTATCCAGACCTGTTTCATGTCTTTCTATTTAACAAGTTGTAAACATTGCCAGGTAATTATGACTGGCAGGAGAAATAATTAAGAAAATAGTAGGGGACAAAGGCTGAAATTCACAGTATCATTTTCTTGAAAACATCTTCTGTCTAGATTGGCACTTCAAGACAAGATAAAGTAGCTAATAGTTCATCTAAATAAATTTGACAGAATTAGTTACAATAGCATTTGTGTAGGGAGAGGAACAAATTCTCTAAAAACTGTTTCTTGCTGTAAATTATCACTATGCTGTCTTAGAGAATACTACTACCAAGTTCATACAACTCCTCTTAGAACACAGATATGACCAATCCTACTCATTAAAATTCAGTGAAAAAATGTAATTGAGCACATTTTAAGTCTTTCCAAAACCTTGTTTTTGATTCAGGAAGAAGACATTGTCTTGGAGAACAACTAGCTCGAATGGAAATGTTTTTGTTTTTCACTTCATTACTACAACGATTTCACCTGTGTTTTCCTCATGGAGTGATTCCAGATCTCAAACCAAGATTAGGCATGACATTACAACCACAGCCATACCTCATCTGTGCAGAAAGACGGTGAAGAGAAGGGTCTAGATTGTCAGGTGGAGCACACTGCTCCAACTGCAGCTAAGGATCCAGTTTGCCTTCTATTTCTAAATGTGGTCATGTCAGAACAACAAAAATGTAAAGGACTTGCAGATAAATTCTGACTATTTGTGCACAAGTTAATAGTTTCTTTTTACATGGTTTTCACAAAAAAAAAACCCTCAACCAGAAACGTGAAACACATCCTATGTTTAAAGTTGATGTTTTCACTCCAGAAGTGTGTTTTGAATCTAACTTCTGATTCAGCTTTTAAATATTTAATTACTTAGCAAGCCATTTTACTTTGAGAGGATATTTTTATAAGCATGGAGAATATGGCTCAAAATATTTATACTTGGATTCATCTGTGGAAATCTCATTTACATTATTCCAGCTAAGCTGTTCTTTATAATTCTCCATTCAATATACATAGCTAAACAGGTTTTAAAGTTATCTATTTAAATTTCTGTAACTCAGAATAAACTATCTTTTCCAGCCTCGACGAACAAATTGTCTATGAAAGTATTTTAATCCTTCCTGTTCCTTGCCCTGTCTTCCCAGCTGGTCATAATTTTCTAGTAAATCCGATAACTGTGTGAATTCACATTTAAGATCTTTTATGGCTTGCTTCTCATTTAGTAACATAAACAAAGTGTTCAATTATTGCTATACTCTCGACAATTACAGCAACCTCTTTTGCGAGTTTCTTGCATTTCCAGACACATGCCCTCTATTGCCTCTCAACACAAAGCATTATCTAATGATTAATCTCTGCCTAAGTAGTCTGGAAAAACAATGTTTGTGGTAAAGTCACATGCAACTATACTACGAGTCAAGAAAATAAGGTGCTCATGACTCTGACCAGAGAAGAGAACTTTTTGGGAGGAGGAGTGGAATAGGGTGGGGAGAAAGAGATTTTAAGTGGATTTTAAGCACAAGTTTTGGGCTTGACAGCTATTGCTTTATTGTTATTGGTAAATTAAGATTTATGCATGCAGGCCCTACAGGAGAACCTGACACTCTAAATATGGTATGTTCAGTTCCCACCATGTGGGGAGAAGCAGGGCCTCAGAATAGGGTTCAGAACAAAGGACACACTGAGCAAGCAGCTATTTGAGGACAGGGCTAAATATTAGACCTTGCTCTTTATACAGCTTATGCTTCAACTCAGCTGCAGGAAAGTTCAAAGGCAGGAATTAGTGATTTTCTGCTGACCTGATGTTTTCAGCTTATTCTGAGCAGAAATACTTCCTTTCTTTTGAAACAGCAAAAGAGAAGGGTCAAACAGAGCTAATACCGGTCCACTTATATAATAGCTTATTGATTTAAGATGCAGCAGGTCCAGATTAAATGACTTACTCTGTCTGAGGGTAGTCAGACCCACACGTCCCACAGAGAGCATCTCAAACACGTTTCTGGTGATCTGAAGGGGGTGGGCAGGCTACTCCTCTTGCTGAATAACTGCCTTTCTGTGGAGGAGATTTAAGATTCAAAAAGAGAGGAAAGAGGTGAGTCTGATCGCTGTGCATTGAGCACACCACAAAAGCTGTGGATAAACCACTCCTAAGATAGTGGTAACAGTGGGGCTTAGGAGTCAAGATTGAGGCTGGGTGCTTGTGAAATGCTTAAGTAAAAACTGTGGAATGTCCCAAATTTAGGTGCCATCCGTATGAAGCAATACCGAAGAGTTCTGTGCTACAGTTCAGGACTCATGGTAATTCTTCCTATATCCCACCCTGTGATCTTAGATCAGACAGCCAGGGATTTGCCAGTATCTAGGCATGCCTTCTGGGTTGCAAGAACTATAAGACATCCTTTGGTTAAAACATGATTCAAATAGTCCTAATTGAAGTGCGCGGAGAATTAAAAAAAAAAAAAAATCAAGAACCAGTTCTTGTGGGGGCTATGCTCAAAATGCAGCTGGCCAGTGATAATTCCCTTTTGCTGAGATATTTTGAGATCTAACTCCTGGCTAGTCTTTAATCCATTTAATGAGAACAATATTGATTGTATGTCATTCTGGTTTCTAAATCAAAACGCCTTATAATAGCCTCAGAATATCAAACCAAACTTTTACCATTATCTGCCAACTTATGGTCTCATTTAAGCAATCAAATACGTTTGACAAACTGTCTTGTCTATAAAATCTGTATTAGTTATATTTACATCTTTCACTCTGTATCAACATTTTCATTATTTTCCCTTTGACTTAGAGTTATCCTAATGATCCAATTTAATAATCTGAAATACTTACACAACAATAGTTTTTTTCCAGTCCTCTGGATTTTCTCTATTATATCAAGATTGATTAGTAATGAACATCAGTAGCCAGCCAGATGTTCAGAATTTCCTGGTGAGAGTTTTCTACAGCTGAAATATCTAGCATAGCTGGCTGCTATTTAACATTGTTTTGGGATTAAAGGTTAATATATTAACCAGTGTATCTTTTTCCAGTTGTAGAATTTCAGGATGAAAAAAGACATTAAGTAACATGTCAAGGTAAGATTGTTCCCATTTGCAGAATTTTTTTCCTATCTGGCTTTAAATGTCCTAATGTTTTGGATGAAAACAATGTGTCCAGCTATTGATGGAAAGATTTCTTGAAATTTAAGTTGTAACCTCTAAGTTTCTGTATATTAACACCATTTATTGAGCTCTTGGTTTCACCATTTTCCTAAGTTTCTTGCCCTCCAGTATTTACAGTCTGATTTTTGTCTTTTGCAGAGTTAGCTCTTTGAATTTATGATGATAGTTCAGAACTGTAAGCACTATTTCCACATACGGGTGTATCACAACCACAAGAAGAAACTTTCATGTACCTTTTCTCTGTAAGTCCACTGCTGTTCCCAAAGGCAGTGAAGGACTTCTTGCTGTAAACATAGCTAAAAATTTATATTCAGCTTGCCTTTGCTGCTCTCAATCCTTATACAGTTTTGAATCATGCTTTTTTCTAGCTTGTCCAGAAAAAAAAATCCACTTCAGCTTTTTTCCTTTCCTCTGAGATTATTGTGATGTTCTTTGTCCTGTTTTCCAGTCTTGTTCAGTATTTGTAAATACAGAAGAGATTCAGCAGTCTTTCCTAAGGTATAGGAATTTTAGGATCAAGACTTGATTTTATATTCTTTGCTTAATTATTTTAATTTCTCTTTGAGCAATAACTACTTGTCTTTTCTGAGTATAATCACAGAAATTCTGCTAATTGGCAGAGAATATAGTCAACTCACCATTGTAGTAGTTTACTATATCCCATTCAAAGGTCTCCACAACCAACTACAGTGTAATACCAGTAGGAAGGTTATGAGCTGCTGTATATTTCTCCTACCTCTATTTTCTCTCTGTTTTGTATACTTGCCTTAAACTAGAAACTCTAGAAGTGGTTGCGTGCCTTTGCTCTTTCATGCCGTTTCTGTACCTTGAGAATGGGTGCTTTCTGCCTGTTTCTTAGACACTGTCTATTCCTGTCCCTGCTCCTAGATTTAAGTCCAGGCCCAGGGCAAGGCATCTTGCTATCCAGCAGGAGATTCCCTTCTTAACACTGATGCAAGAGCTGCAGTCAGTACCACCATAGTATCTTAAGTCCTCCTTTCTAAAAGTCTATCCTTAAACTTAAGTTTTTGAATAACCCTGGCCATGCCAGCATCCCCAGAAACTGAAAAGGGAACACTACAAGCATGTCATATTGACACTGGAAGAATGCCAAAGAAAATCTACTCTTTAGTCCTTAATTACCTGAACTTCCACCAGTTTCTGTGATACCTGTGAACATAAGCCTACTGTAAAACTAATACATGGAGGAAGGTTTGTTAATTTATGCTTTCAGAAATTAACTATACAAAGTGAGACTTCGTAAAAGTTCAAGAAACATTACTGCTTCTCTGAAAGTAAATTGTTTGAATTTATTGTGATATATTCTTTCTATGTATCCAGAATTTGTTGTGAGAGAAAGACCTAGACAATCACACTAATGCTTTTTTGTTAGTTTGCAAGTACATACTAGAAATAGTTCCACTAAATTGGACTACATGCCAGGATGTAGCTACAACTTTTTTCAGTGAACAATCTCTCATGTCTTAGATCTCAATGTCTCTTAATAAGGGAATGGTAAAATAGAAACAGGGAAAAGGAGAACATGGCTGGTGTTTATAATATAGCATGTATTTTAATGTTATGTACACACTGTCAAGTGTGTAATGTTTTAACTGGGAACTAATAACTGTCCAGAGAATTGATCATATAATCTGGAAAATAAAAGTTGAATAAAGAGAAAAATTATAAATAGGGAAGAAAAGAGTAGATTGAAAGCAAAAAGACAATGTGTTCTAATTTTTGCAACTAGTTACAAAGCATTATGAAGCATGAGTGGTTAATTTGGAAAAAATACAGTTCTTTTGATGACATTTCTGGATTGAATTGGTAGAATTTTTCAGACTAAGTACCAGAAATCACTATATCTGTAGCAGCCAAAGTGCTATTTCAGACTGGACTTTACAAGGAGCCTGCTTCTTTCATCCTTAAACTACATGTATCACAGAACTGTGGTGATTTTTAATTCTGTACAGAATCGGGGTTGGAAAGGAGCAAAACTCATTCATGTTTAAGATCTGTAGTGACTTTAAGAGCTAAAATTAGTCTGGAAGATGTGATCTCCCTTGTCCATGGTTTGAGTATCACTGCAGGAAACTTGAACTGAACCTGCAAGGAAAATTGCCTTTTCATTGGGCTGAACCAATAGTTCCCTCTGCGACAGGGATATGCCACTATATTAAGGGTAAAGGGAAATGCAGTACCCAGGAGCCCTAGGAATCTTTAAAGAGAGCAAAATGAATATGCTCTCTGTAGACCCAGAATAATTTATGTGAGACCATGATCTAGCATTAGCTGAGGGACCTTGCTTAAACAGCCCTGGAGATCCATAGCAATGCCATCTTTAGCTTGCAGGTGTCTGGACAACAGCTGGTAAATTTTCAGGTGTTTTGTTGAGGATAGCTGTCATCACAGGGACAGAAATATTTCCCTGTGTGGATTCAGTGTATGTTGAGAGAACAGACCTGTCATTCAAAACAGTGTGTTACTGGCCAGTCCAAACCTCCAAAGTTATTCAGCATGCCAAGGACAAACTAGGTGACTTCGCATGAAGATGCTTAAAGTGAGCTCATTTCTTTGCAGCTCTTGTTCAACAAGGATTATTGAAGCAAACAGTCTTGGTAGGATATCAAATCAGCTACTAGTAGTGTCCAAGGTGAGATACTGGGGTTAGCTTGAGAGATGTACAGTCTCTCGCAGAACTGCACAGATGAGACTGCAAGGGAAGAGAAGCTTAATTGGTACCTGCCGCATAATGGCCATCACACTAATGCAGTTTCTCTGCTTATTAATCCAACCTACCCTTAACAACCATTCCATGTGCTTGTGGACTCATTCCCCTTTCTTCTTCCTACAGACATGAGCATTTGCTGAATCTAAAATTGCCGAACAGATGTGCGCATCTCACTTTTCCTCTACACCAAGTTTTCTTGCAAAGGAAACTTTGATGTAATCCAAGTGGGAGAATAATTCTGCATCCACAATGTAGGCAATGTTGATAACTAGTATTACAGTACTGCACAGGATGATCTGACGTGCACTGACTTTATGCTGCAGGAATTTAGCATAGTCTCTATTCAGCATCTCTCTCCAGATGTTCCTTGCCCATAACTAGACTCAACCAGAGCTTGAGCTGAAGTCATGGATCTTTCTGCATTTGTTCTGGTGATCCCTCCTTAACCGTCGTCATCATGCAGGTAACTTTCGAATAAAAAAATCACTCTATTTTCTAGTAATGTTGCAGAAGTTATAAAATTGTAATTCTGAAAAGAATTCAGTTGATTTGCATTCATTTCATACACACACACTACAGTCTATTCATTTCACAGAGTACGTTTTTGACCTCCTGTGGGCCAGATCCAATATGATTAGAAGGAAGGTCTTTCCTTCTGGACGTGTCCAAATATAAATTCAGATGTCTATGAGCCATTGACACAGAAAAACAGGCACAGGATGAGGGAAATCTATATTGAAAAGCTGCAATTCTGAAAGAGCTTGGGATTCATGGTGGGTTGTTAGTTAAACAAAAGATCTGATAGATAATCTCAGATAGATTACTGAGTGTGGATAGAATCATAGAATCATTTAGATTGAAAGACCTTTAAGATCATTGAGTCCAACTGTTTATGGCTATAGAAGCTATGTATTTATTTGGTGCTGGCACAAGCATTCCTTGAATACTCTGTCCAGTTATATATATTCTGTTCCTTCTATAACTGAAGGAGCATTTGTAAAAATTGGTAGTGTTCCTATCAAGATGTAAAATGACTACGAGTATGTTTATGCTATATATTCTGGATTGCTGCAAGGTACTTCTACTAATTTATGAGCTGACCAAATAGTATGTGATCATATCAGGGCAGCACCATGTCCAAGCTAATACACTTCCATTTCAGAATGATTTATTATTTCAGACTTGGTGACACACTGGCACTGTTAGAAAGTTTTTGAGTAAGTTGCGGGCTCAACCATGTGTCCAGAATATACACCACAGAAATCTACTGGCTAGTGAGACATTCAAGACAATTAATTTGCTTGGTTTACCAAACACATGATTAAGTGACTTGATTACAGTCTGCAGCTATCTAAACAGAAAACAAAAAGTTGATAAAAGATCTCTTTAGTAAGTAGACAAGAATATAAATAGAAGTCAAGGTGAAATATCTTTAAACTAGGAACCAGGTGAATACTTTGAACAGCTTTAGATGAAGAACCAGGTATATAACTAGCAGCAAGGATAGTTATTCCTGGATTGTTACAGAAATTTCAAAATCAGTTATCAGATCTTTCTTCTGTGCTCTGGTTCTAATTTGCACTATCTTCAGCATGAGAAGTAAACTACGTAAGTTTACAGTAGTCCCTCCTATCTCAATCATCAGTTTACGAAATTCACTGTTCCCTTTGAACGCCAAACCTCTGCTAGCTATTCAAGAGTTAAAGCAGCCTGAGGTCACATGGCAAGCAGGTCTTTCCTTGATTTAGTATGTTGTTGTCCTACACAATTAGATTCTGAATCTACTTCTGATTCAGGTTGTATGAATAGTGAAAATAAACTATTAATCTGCATTTTTGTTAGCCTGGATTGAGCTTAATGGTTTGTACAAGCACTAACGAGTAGATGAGGCAGATTATGTTGTCGTTAAGATAGCACATTCACCTGAAAAGTAGCAAGTTCAGAGAGAACACAATAAAAGATAGTCAAATCACTTTGAAAAAAGAGTGAAAACAAGATTACCTAAATTTTGCAAGAATGCATTGAATGGGAAAATGTAAGCATGAAGGATAAATGGGAGAGAAAATCATAATGGTGAAGATACCATATCAGAATTTATCTTTGGTTGACACAGATGGAACAATGAAAACACAAGATAGCACAGTCAAGTACAGTGGACTATTCACTAAAAGCTTGAAAGGTAAACTCTCAATATAAATTGGTCTGTGAAGGTACAGACATGCATTTTCATAGCAGCTGGATGTCTGAGGTGCTTTTTTGGCATTGGGCCTCATAATTCAAACCCTTTGTCTAATCAAGATCAAATTAAACTTCTGTTCTGGAAATATTATGCCTTATTCTGTCCTTTCATACAATACAATTTGAGGATCAGCAGATTCTTCCATTTCTAGATTATCCCTTTAGATATTTTTGAAGGCTGTCAAGTATCTCAATGGCGATGTGATTAGAATTAGGCAGTACCCATACTCAGAGTGGTCATTTCTTAGGAAGACTGCCAGACTTCAGGAGACATTACGTTTGTTACATTCTTCTGAATAAGTAACATTCCAAATAGATTAAATCCATTAAAATAATGGAGGATATCAGGAATGTGGAATCTAATCCAATAGTTTACTATTACCGCAGCAGATGGCCGCTTGCCTAAAATTTTACATGTGATATATACCACCCTATAGTAATATACTAGAAAACAGAATAAACTATTTATTCCCTTGCTATTTTCAAGTGCTGCCTTCCTTAGTCCCACCATTATCATCTAAACAACAGGGTCCACACTGTATGCCCCACGGACACTCATATACCCTCACTAAAACAACAGAATAAAGGATGGCTAAATTATTGTTCAGGTCCTTCACTAATATAGGTAATCCCAGTAGAGTTTCATACCATTAAGGAATTAAAGTTAGGTAATAGAATCACTATGGATAAAACATCTTAAAAGAATTCCAGTTATTCTCAGGTAATTAAGTTTCCTTTCTCTACACACAGCCCCATTTAAGGAGCCCAAATGCCCTTTTGGTTCTCTTTAACTTGCCCAATAAACTCAGTTAAAATAATAATACTGGTGAACATGCACCAGAGCAGAATTTTATAAGCCTAATTTTTCTAGGAAAAACATAGGTACTTACGACCCTTCTTGTACCTATATAGGTTAGGAAGCGAATTTAATTGCTCTTTTGTTGGAAGCATAATAGTTGCTTTTAAAAGCCCCTTGAAGGCATCATCAGATCTTGTTCCACTGTATTTTATGTTATATAAAGACATACTGTTTCTCTCTCAAAGAACGTACAGTCTAAACTATCACAGTATAGAGGGAAATGCAACATACCTTAATACCGCATTTACTTCATCACAAATTGCAGATAAGTCTACAGAATATTCAAGTTCTTCATGTCATAATGAATGTCATGATTATGTATTTGAAAAAAGACTAAGAATAATTAATTGTTGATTGCCATAAAACTCAGTGTTAAGGACAAATTTATCTAAAAATCCCCATTTGCTTCAACTAATCCTCTTTGTAGGACACTCCCAGTGTCTTAAGTATGAACTTTCTTAGGATCTAGAGAAGATCACATAGCTTGACAAATATTTAATATATTAGCAAACTAACTTTAGACTTTTTTTTTTTTTAAACATTTTGGCTACTGCATTTCCATTTATTCATAAGCTGACAACTAGACAGAATCTTAACTAGCTGAGCTTCAAATCTTGTCTGTTGTTTTGTTTTTGTTTTTTTTTTCAAAAGGATTCTAGCTCTCTCCCTCAACAAATAAAAAGACTATTTCTGGTGGGAGATGCATTAGCAGTTAAATACTTAGTAAATGAATAGCTTTTAATATTCACTGAAATAGAGATTCCGTAGTCACATCCAATTGAAGTGATCCATATCAGATGTCATCTCTAGTCCTAGTGTTTAAAAAATAGGTCCAGAAAGGATCTCGTAAGTTATGCAGTTCACTCATCTGACCCAGCAATACGTTTTTCTGAAAGCTGTTTTTCAGACATTTTTTTATTTTCAACGACTTCCTTAATACTCCAAGGCAATCTATTTCAGTGAATCACAGCCCTCTCAATCCTTAGACAATTAGCCATGTTGAGCCTAAATCTTCCTTTTTGCAATCTAAAGCTGTTACTTCTTGTCCTAAACACTATGAACACTGAAAGCACTATTGTGATTACTTTGCTCTTTGAAGCAGCCTTATTAAGTATTTAAAACCTTAGAATATCTCACTTATGTCTCATTTTCTCTAGACTCAGAAAAACCTGTCAAATTAATTTTATCTTTCTCCTTCTCTTTAGGCCATGTGTTCCATACTTCTGGTCAGTCTCACTGGTTTGTACTGGAATTCTGCAATCTGTCTAATGGACAGATATTTTTCCTGGGGTGTGACATCTGAAATTAGAAACAGTATTTGGTAATGCCTTATTTATGACGAATAGAACAAAATGATTACAAACCCATTCTCAAAGATAAACAGGAGGGCTTCTTCATTCACTAATTTGAGAGAAAGCTTAGTTAATATATGAGTCAGATAAATTGGCAATAGCACAGAGATTAGTAAATTCTAGTAGGATGAATATCATGATAAAAGAAAGAGGGGTATACCAAGCCCATTTCAGTTTTCAAATATAGGAGCAAGTTTTCACATCTAACTGGCACAGGTGACAAAGTCTGCAGCCTACTCTCTATGTCCAGTAAGTAATGTCAAGCTTACCCTTTGGATTTTTAGTATAATACATTTTAAGCTAAGCATTAGTCTTCGTTTTATATGCAAGTAAAATGAAAAGACTTTGATTTCATTCAAGGTGCAAAGGGTTCTGCTGATCTGGAGAGATGAGTCAGAAGTGACTCACCACCGGTTTTTTGGCAAGATATTAGAACTTGGACAAATGACAAGGTGAACGGTAGGAATCATTTGAAACACTATGCTCTTGTGCCATTTCTAAAGGCTCTATTGGTTTAATGTCACATATTTCTATTTTTCTGAAACATCACAGATAAACCAGAGGGCAGAAGGTTTCACCTCAGTATAAGATTTTTACTCTCTTTACTTAGATTTCACAGATGGTAATGTTGTCAGGTTATGCAGCCTGCACAGCAGAACCTATCATAGACACCAGTTGCTACCACCTATGATCTCTTGAAGTACAGAAATCAAAAGATGACTCATGGTGTACAGATTCCAAAAGAAACCTTCCGGTCAAACATTCCTGATTGTGTTGTGCCCTTCTTAAAGGGTATCTGTAGTGCCACATAGAACCAAGTAAGTGTCAATCATTTAAATAGATAAAGCATCCATTATTCAGTATCACAACATCACAACAATAGCATTTCAAATCAGCCCATTTCTTGACACATTTCAATCTCAGTACCAAAGGAAAACAGTTTCTTCTTTACTGGAACCACTTTCTATAGCTTAATGCTATTATTAACAAAACAAGCGATTGCTAGTTACCCTGCTTTTTTTTTTTTTAAGAGTATTGCAGATAACAGAAGTGAGACTAACCAGAAGTATTATTTCAAGTCTAAGCTAGAAACATCTTACAGAAATGAGTTACAAATGGGCAACAAAGCCATTGACAAAGATTGCTCAGTTAAGAGTTATGTATCTATTAGCTTGATTCACAAGGCTGTGGGGGACGTACACTATGCCAGGAGGGTCACTGCCAACTAGAAACTCAAGTACAATGGAATGTTTATCCTGTAGCAGCTTAGTCAATATGCTTTTTTTCCTCTTTCCTCTGAAAGGCATGTTACACTTTCTCATTTAGCAGATGACAAAAGTACTAATTGCTCATTGCCCTATTAAATTAAGAGCAGATAGGGACCAGTTAACAGTTGTGTTCTTTTGGCAGCTTCATCTCTGAGAATCTGCAGTATGATTCTTATAGCAAACTAAAGGCTTAATTCAGAAGATATCAAAAGGAAAATTCTTAATTGCAAATATGATAGCAACTCATTACCTCATTTGCCTTACCACTGACGTGAAGCACCACGTTGTCCAGAAAAACAATTCTGAAGAAAGCTGGAGGGAAAAAGCAAAATAAAACACTGCCTTGATCATACTTTTTGTACCTTACTTAATCGACTTTGTAGATTTATTTTCTCTCATCTAATCTTTATTGACCACAGAAAAATAAATTTTCTTAAACTGGCATCACAACTTAAGTTATGAAAATTGTATTGTTATTAGTCGTATAATTTAATTTTTGTTTCTATTTTCATTTCTAACAATCCAAATATTCTGACTTACCAAAGATACCCTATTTCTGTATTTTTTTGAAAACAATGAACTGGCTTAAAACAATAAACAGTGTCTCTCTTCTGAATAAGGAGGTATCTTTTATGCGTGTGCATTTGCCATCTGTATGTCTCCTTTCTAATTCTCCTCACCTAAGCTAATTCCGTCCTTTTACTCCAAAATATATCTTACAGACTGGAATTCCTGATCTCACACTACCAGCGGGTGAGACACTTCCAATTCTGCACCTTTCACACCTTCTCAAATGTTTTTTTGGACAAAAGGGAAAGTACTGCCCTATGAATGTTAGTGCCATACACTGGATTTCCTCAAATTCCATATATACTTTTAGAGGAACCTGAAGCCCAGCCTCAACTATGCCTGCCCAGGAGGAAGTACGAAAGCTAAAAGTGAGCTCTTGAATTCTCCTAGCTCCTTTTGTTGATTCACCTGCCACCACTTATGGTTAAAACTGAATGCAAGAAGTACAGAGAAGAAATGGTTCTGTGCACAGAGCAAATCAGGTCTTGTGCAAACTTTGTTAATTTGGACCTACCTTAAGTAATATTACACCAGTCTTTTCATTTTGAACCTTAGACTCACCATCTAACTTTGTCATGGCGGAAGACCTTGCAGGAAGAAGATCCAAGTAGTTCATTTTGACTAGTTTAGCACCATCATAACATCCAGTCGTCTCCAGAGGCATGGAGGGAATTGGATCCTTACAGAAAACTTTGTAGCCTAGTTCTCTATGCACTGTATGCATAGAAGAAAGTAATTCAACATACATTGTAAGTGAAGGCAATGACAAGATGGCAGACTTGATAGGAAAGGGGCTGAAGACTTTACTTAAACCTGAGAATATTATCTGTAAAAGAAATACCTGCTGTAGCAGCATCAGCTTCAGTGTAGGCTAATTTGGCTTACTTCTTGAAAAAAAAAAAAAAAGTGGTGAGTGTTGCTTTAAAAAGTATATTACATGTGTTCTTTTGTGTAATTTTCTGTGCTCTTTAGCATCCGTTGGTAGCTGTGAATTGAAGCGTGATCACAGATTTAAATTGGCTGTAATTTCTCAGTGGGCTGTTACCAGAATAACAACGATATACCTTATATGGAGATATATTATTGTTGACAATAGCTCAATCAACATTCAAATGACCCCCCATTACCTTTTTTTTTTGAAAGATTAAGACACCCTCAGTTACAGTTACATCCACTTCTGCAAACATGCCCTGAACCAACCTTTGATGACATTTGTACATTCTTGTCCCCTTGCTCTTAGAGTATCAACTAGTCATATATTATGTATACATAAACAACAGACATTTTAAGGTGGATTTTGAACACATTCATAATTAAACATATCTTTGAAGCAAGCTATTGTAACTTGAAAATATCTAATTGTTATAGTTTATTAAACACTGAGGTTTGCTACTTGTTTCTGAAATTAAAAATTGGTTCACTATTTCTAAAGAGTTTAAGAGAAACCAGAGATAAGAAAGTTGCTGGCAAAGTTGTCACCAGATATAAGTGCTGCCAATGCTTTACTAAAAGATAAAATTTTATTTTCACCTTCATATTCTTTTTTAGTAAAAATTTTTAAAAAGGAAACTAAATGGAAAACTGTCATGTAAAATAATTTGACAGTAACTAGACATTTGCATCTTTTCTTCAGTCAAAGCAAAATGAAACTAAACAGTATTAAAGTGGTTTATACGAACACATAGGCTAAACATAAAATGCTGAGAGTACAGCATACTGAAACTAACATTATTTCTGTAGTCTTCAAATTATCGGTTAGGAAAACATATGAATAACAAATGTAAAATACAAGTGAATGATCAGTAAGTGCCAGCTTCAATAGTGCAACATTTTATTTAATGACAGAAATATCTGGTTTTAACACTGCTCATGTTACAAAAAAATGCAGTGATAGTAACAGTGACAGCAAAAGGGGATTTGGCACTGAGTATATAAAATAGCAGAAGCACATCTCAGTGGTCTTCTAAATGGATCAACAAAAAGCTTATTAGTGGAAAATAAAAAAAAGAATTCCTTTCAGTTATTTAAACTGGCCAATCAAAAGCAGAATAAAAATTTGTTTGTGTAAAAATAGTGCAATACAATTTATACAAGGTTATCTTAGGAATGTTACCTTTTTTTCAAGTCAACTGATGTAAACACAAATATGCTAAGATACATTTAGCAACTTGCAAACATGTGCATTTGTTTTTATTCAACTGCACAGCATAAATGTTTGGTACTAAAAGGTGCACTTTTAAAACTAGCTTTATTTGTGGCTTCCTTACATACTTGTAGCCTAATTTATGCTCTTTATGCTCCTTTTTCTTTTTTTTTTCTTTTTTTTTTTTTTTTAAATTAGACCTACAGTGGTAACGTTCCTAAAAATATATTTTTGTGGAATGTCTAAGTTTCTTATTGAAAAACTCAACAATCTAAAATGTAATATAGTACAGTGATGTTTATCTTACTATTAGGCTTTACACGAAGTTTTCACGTTTTCCTTTCCATACATGTATTTCAGGATGTACATCAAACTTGAAGGCAACATAATCTATGTCTGTGATGGGAAAAAAGATGTGGGGCACATTAAAATACACTAGCCATTTTATGTCTTTTTTTTTTTTTTTAAAATCTTTAATTCTCCTAAAGTTTTACATACAAAGAATAAATGAAATACCATCTTATTTCCTTAAAAATTAATACCAGAAATCGGTGCAAGATAAAAAAAATCTATGATGTGGTTGACTTGTTTTTAAACAGGAACCTGAGTAAGGGCAGGAAATATAGCCTTATGACTAAAAGAATAAAATTCCTTAATAATTTAAGTAGCTGAACAGGTTTTTAATGTTTTACCACAAACCAGCAAGGCAACAGATGATAATGGCCTTGTATTCAATGAATTATCATGAACAACCACTGCAAACCTGAATATTTTCTGCAAAAATAAAACATCAGATTATGCACAATAATAAAAAGCATCAGAAATAGATGCACCTGGATTTTTTTTTTCTTTTTTAAACCACAAATATCAGAATTAAGCATTTACATCACAGTCCTTGAACAGTTGCTCTGAGATGACTACATTAAGCACACTACTGCACTAAGTAGACACCCTGCAACAGGCTTGCACTGCAACAGTAACATAGTTTTCATATAGGCACAGACAACTTCTTATTCATGTTCAAAAACAACATGAAATAAACAACTCAAGACAATATTAGGATTCATCCCACATTTCCTTGTTAGCAAAAAGTTCTTGCCACTTTGGTAATTGAAGTCACTGAATGTTTTTTAAAAATTGCAGGTACCTCAAGGAAAATAAGAGTTCCATATTCAGCAAGGCAGCATTATATCAGGATATTTTATACCAACTAAGGCATAAAGAACTTTGCATCAGGGTATACAATACTCGATCTTTGAATAGTTTCATATTCTGTGTGGCGAAAGTGCATAGGAGTGGGATTCCACTAGAGCAGAAAGAATCCTCTCACAGTATTAAGGCCTTTCAATTTTATGTGAAGTGTGTCAGGCTAAAGTCAGCACAGTGGAAAAAAAATAGGCTATCATATACTGGACACCACTGAAGCTTTCTCAGCATGTCTTGTCTTCTCCTAGTTGTCGCTCATCTTCTTCATCAGCTTCCTCAATAACCTGAATTTCATCTGCTTGAGGTAAAGATGAGATCTCAGTCAGCAGTTTAGCTCCTTCAGCTTTAATTTTTTCTTCCTCTTCAATCACTTTCTTCCATATTTTGTGGTTTTCACTGAGATGGTGTATTAGCTGGCAAAATATTCGTCTACCTTTTTTTCTCTGAGCTTCTGTAAAATTATAAGCATATTTGATTGTTTGAGATTCAAAATAATTGTGTTTTACACATGCAAAATCAATGGCACTTTGTAAGAGATGTACATTTGAGCAAAAACCATGGATGCTTATTCAGAATATTTAAATAGTGACATGGCAAAGGATAACAATGAGTCTCTGTTTCAAATTGCAAGTGTCCTGGTATTAACAAAAATTTTATTAAAGGAGTAAAATTTATGAAGCAGGATAATTGCAAAATCTACAATATTTGTACTATACAATTTCAACCATCGTTGCTATGTCTGAATCTATTAAATGACAACCATATGCACCAACTGAAATACAAAAACTTACTTAAAATAAGATCATCTTCCATTTCTTCATCATCACTTTCTAACTGTGCTCCATCATCATCTTCAGTACTTTCTGCATCATCCTCCTCTTCATCAACCCATTGCCCTGGAAGCAACCCAGCTGCATTATAGGAATTACAAAGAGGGCCAACTATGTGAGTGATGAAAGATTCTTGCAGTTTTGCAAGCTGTGGAGAAGAACGATCCATGAAGGGGCTTATAGGTAATCCAAGACTTGCTTCTTCATCACCCTGAAAAAGAAATAAAAAAAAATTATCAGAGCTTCTCACAAAATTAACTTCAAATTTTTATCTTAAAGATTACTTTTAAGAACCAAGTAAACATCACATGGGTTGTATCTTTTTACTAGAGGCAATAATACAGTAGACTAAATGAATGAAAATGTAATTTGGCCAATTTAAAATAAAGACACATTGGGGCTCAGACTTGCATAAACCTCCCTTCAGCTTTGCTGTGTGATACTCTTGTGCATGCATGGAGACCTAGTTCTACTCGAGCTGCTATTCCTCTGCCTTTACAGGACGGCTTCAACCTAGGCAGAGATTTGACTTCAACTGCTGAGCTGATGAACAGAAAAAAATGCGAAAGCAATCAGCTAGAGTAAGACATCTGGTAAATGGCTTCCCCCAAAAGTCACAGGAGAATGAAATGAACTAAAACATCCAGGATAAAGTGGTTTGGTTTGGTTTTTTTCCCCATTTTATAAACGAGGAAAGAAATTACTCATACACAACTCTGAGTTACAATCACTTATCTCAGCACTTCTTTGGACCTGTCAGTTTTATGAAAAAGTTTTTCCTAAAGGAGCAACTTAGAAAACCAAGGTCTTAGAGTAAGTGTAAGCACTTCAGTTTATTATTGCTATTGCTTATATCTCCCAAGTGATTTTGTTATTTACTTCCTCTTCCTAGTTTGAAAAATATTTTTTGATCCTTAGTTGCTGCCTCATAAATAGTTAACTCCTCAGAAAGTTGACTACAGTAAAACACCAGAGTAGAAATGTAGAATATATTTGGGGGCGCTTACAGAATTTGTAAATGTAAAAATAGGCAACATGTTTTCAGACTTTTTTCCAGTTAATCTCCATAGGATTATTTATCAAAGTTCTAATGTAAAAGCTTGTTTACATTTTAATACCGTTAGTTACCCATGTGTATTTTTTAAATTTAATTTTGAAAGTTTTGAAATATCTTCTGCCTTCTCACTAAGAGTTAGCTGAATATACATTTCTAGTCTTGTGGATTCTATATATATTCTTTGACCTGGAAACATACCAGCAAACTTAAACCAAAATAACTTCTTCCACTTTGGGAAGTTATCAGCATTACCCTAAGGAAAAAAATCCAAAAGAAAATAAACTAATATGTGAAAAGAGAACAACATTGGCAGGGAGCTTGTTTTCAGGCTTCTAACACAATTGATAGAAGGTAAAAGATTACGTTAGTATGCTACCAATAAGAATAAATTTTCCGTATTCAGAAAGAGAAAATGGAAATACCTTACCTGAAGATTTAACACAAGGAATAATGTTTAAATAGTTAAACATTTGGTAGTGCAAAGAATTGATCATCTGCTTGTCATTAAAAAAGAGTAAATTACACTTCCCATACCCACCTGTTCATAAAATTCATTAACAATGCCTTCTGTCCATTTGAGATGCAGCTCTCTAACTTTTGCTGGGCCATTAATATCTGCCAGTTTGATGCATATTTGACAGGCCAGTAAGCGATCATTTTCATTGCTCCATTCTATACCATGACTGTTGATATCATTGACCTGGGTTGAGCACATACATTTTTTTAAAATTAAGTTAAAACTATTCATCAATCGGGTTTTTTTCAGGCCTTGCACAGCAGACACTTGCATTAATTTTTCTATATCATTTTTTTTTTCCTATATAGTAAAAAAAAAAAAGTCATTTACTATCTCTCAGAAGATGAAATGTGAGATATGATTGAGGTCTCCTGTGGGTCCCTATGTCACCTCTGCTAGGCTTATTAGGCAATCTACAACACAACCTACATTTAGTTTGTACAAAAGAAATACTCTATTTGCATTTTTTAAGTCACAAATAATATAAAACTTTAAATACAAGTTTTTAATACTAAAAACTATTGAGTAGCAACACTAACATCGCAATAACTAGCTCAGTGCATAATCGTAATGACTAGCTCAGTGCAGACACTAAAATGCAACAAACCTTGGCATTAAATTCTGCAAGGAAATCAAAATGCTTCTTGAGATCTGTGGCAAGGATTGCTTCAATCACTAAGAAACGAAAACGCTTGAATTCTACATGATCAAGATTTGATAAAAAGTTGTATTCTGGTCGTGATAAGAAAAGATTCCAGGCAGAAGCAGCATGGTGATTTTCTAAGACTGATCTGTCATTGTAGAGAACAGCCTTGAAAAAAAAAAAAAAAAATCAGAAGTGACAGAGTAAAGATTTAAAATTATAATTAAATATTCTGAAGCTTAAAGACTTAAACTCTTGGAAATTATGTTTTGCCTTCTAGTTTTGAGGGTTAAAGTGAACCAAAAATGGCAGATGAGAAAAAACCCCAAACAAACAGAAAATTTTTCTTCTTTCCTTAAAAGTCCTTAATGATGTCTTAGTGACATCTACATTCACACTGTAGGCACACATACACAAACCACTGAAAATGTAGACTTTGTACTCTTGGCAGTATGTGTGGAACACACACACATTGACATTAAAAAACCAACCAACCAAAAAAACCCAAACCAAAACCCAGATTCAAGTATACACTTTTAATTCCTCTTAATTTCAATATTATGTTAAAAAAACAAACAAACAAACCCCGCATGAAAAGAACTCCAAAGCATATAAGAACTGTGGCTAATGCAAAATGGTGTGGAATATCACTAGTTTCCAATGTGCTATGTTTAATGCCCATGAATACATTTTAACTGCAAATGAGTTAACTAAAATATTCAAACAGTAGTAGATTTTTACTCACAACTCTCATGTTTATATAAAACATCCTAGAAAATAATTAATTGAATATAGATTAAATAGGACCTGAAAAAATTATTTGGAAAACTGCAAAAACAATCTTTATGTTTTGAGGAAAGAAAGAGATCATTAACAAAATGAATGTGTATATTCTTGAAAATTAGAGATGAATGTCTGTGTTACTTGTTTTTATTCTTCCTTGTATACTGTTTTCAGCAAAATTATATAACTGCTTACATCCTGAACTTTATTTTACAATAAATATTGTTGAAAACTAACTGGAAAGTTTCCTTTTAATGTCTCCATCTCCTGATAAGTTGTATTGGTTTCTGATTTACTGTTGTTATTGTTGTTGATGATGATGTTATTATTTAAGTTTCCTGTCTCTAATTTAAAAGAGATCCAAATAATCATCTTCTTCCCCAGATAATATTCCACTCTAGATAAAAATATTTCACCATGCAGTTTAGACATCTTTTCTTCAGTGCTTTTCCTTCCAACTCTTCCCTGCCTTACCTTTCCCCCCTCCCCCATCTGCTATTTTGTTTAGCTTTACTCTTCTTTACCTCTTTTGCCTTAGCCTTTTAGACCCTGAAGAGCATAGCATCTCCTTTCTTCCTACTCTCTGTTCTAACAAAGTTGAATATGAAGATAAAACCAAGGATGCATTGCTGACTACTTCTTATTTTACTCCCTCTCCCTTAAAGGGAATGGCTATTTACTATTAACGACTAGTTTGAAATACATTCGGTGATGTAGTTAATTGGACTATTAGAGGAACTTGTGTTTTTAGGGTAATTGCAGACACCATTATGATTTCCAAAATGTAAGATATCCATGAATTAGCTGCTTAGACAGTCCTAGGATCAGCTCTCTATGAAATAATGTTTTACTCTAACTTGCACTGATTTATGTTATTATTTTCAATTCATAAACTGAAAATTATTTTTACACATATACACAACCAATACCTACAAAACACATCAGAATTTATCATCAGGAAAAAAAAAAAGTATTACACAAGTTAAGTACAAATTAAATTTTCCTATTTCTTAATTAGGCAAATGATCCTAAACAGGTTACAGGAGGGATATAGAAGAGCAAAGTTTTCATTACTCATTTCATTATTATATTACAAATAATTTTCTGGTTAAAGAATTTCTTACCTGAGGTGCATTTGTAGCCACTAGAAAAGCATTTGTACGACCAGGATGATCATAATCGTGCATGGCAGCTGCTACATATAAAGCCATCAATTCCAAAGCAGGGATGTTTGATGCCAGAGAACCATAACTGTCATCAGCAATAGAACAACTTTTTGAAGAAATATAGCTGACTTGAACAGGGGAAATACCACTGGCTTCATCTAAGAAAATTGAAAATACAAAAATAAAATATTTTTTAGAACTATACTGCATTCATATTTTAATATATTTTAAATGACTCAGCCAGACACTATTGTGAACATAATCTTAATATAGTTATCCTTGTAATAGTGGAGATAATTGGCAAAGAAAGACTTATATCTTTTGGAAAAAAAAAAAAAAAAAAAAGTCATACTATTGTTTATAGATGAACCAGCAATTTTGAAGAAAAGTTGAAATGCCAGTAAGTTGTAAATTTGCCACGGCCACACAGGTTATCCAAAAGGGTAGATGCAGTCTTACAAATACATAAAAAGCTGTTTTCACGACATTGCACAAGGAGGGCAAAATCCTACAGGACATTGTGGAGGCTGTAAGTGGTGTCCAAAACTAGAAAGTGGAATGTTCTTGTTCTAAGCCTAATTCTTTACCTGGCACTACATACAGATACACCTCGGGATCCATTTTCTTCAGACAAGATTTCCTGTTACATTGCCGAGGGAAAACTGTCATTCACACAAATAAAGGAGACTTTCAGAAGAACTTTGTACAGTCATAATCGGAAAAAAGAAATATATTTAATTCACCACAGTCAAACTCACTCTTGCCATGCAACTGTAGAAAAAGAAACGTAGACCCTACACTTCTGGCAATATGTGTGGGGCACTTATCCATGCTACTGGCCTCATCAGAAGAGGAGAGGAAGGAAGAAAAGGTTTGCCTTGATCCTTGAAGTTGTATGGTGCCTTAGAAGACATAAAACAGAGGAAGTCACTCTGCAGCTACAGTTCACTGCTGCTGCAGAAAGCTGTTTCAGAGGAATGTTTCAGCAAGCACAGAAGGCAATCTAGTAGAACAAGGGACCCTGGCCATCTAGCCTATGTCTCAATTGCAGTAGAGTTGTCATTTAGATTAGAAAGCAACTATAACAATCTAAGCTTTTAATAATTAAAATGCACTTGTAGGTATTTGTTTCACAGGAGAGACTGAAGAGAAGGAGAAAAACTAGCAAAAATGTACATCTGAGTCCAAACTACTGATCTTGGAAAATCCACATGGATACCAATGGTTACACATTACTGTCAAGATCTCTGTCACTTCTTTGCCTTCCCCTTACTGTCATGCTGCTAAAGAGCTCCTGCTGTTATGCAGTCCTAGAATTTCATTCCCTTCTTAAAATGATAGCACTAAAAGAGCATTCTACAGTTTTTCTCCAACCTCAATAAGGCCAGGAAAGGCTCAATCAGCATCTCCCGCAGTATTTCTATAACTTGCCCATTTCTTGAACTTGCAGATCTATAGGAAAAGCTTGGCTGACAGTGGAAACTACTGCAAAAAGGAACTAAACCCATTAGGTTAGAAATGTTTGCATGATAAGGAAATTCCATTTTACTCTCCTCTTTTCCCTGGACAAAGTCACTAAAACAAAATAAAAAATACACTACTTATTTCATCCCTGCATAATAAAAAGGTGCTCTTTTGTGTTAAAAGAATAAGTGAGAATTAAAAATCCTAGTAACTTTTATACTGGAAGACTTCCAAAGCAATAAGACTATAATTTCTTATTTTAATTTTACTTTTTTGTAAAGGGAAACAAAAGGATTTTTAGAATTTTTATTTCCTTCAGTCCCAACTCTTTTAACACTTAGGGAAAGAAAATGCAACCAGTGGATATGGACAAATTTGTAAAAAAAAGAGGAAGGTGACAGCAGAGGGGCTACTTAGTAAGGAAGAAATAACATATCTGTAGGATGTTCTATACAGTTCACAAATTACTTCTTAAAATTACAGCCCTTTAAAAGCCACATGACTTGCATGTTGTCTTTTTTTTCTGCACACATAAAACAGTTCTTAGTGCTTGCTTTCTCCATTTTATTTTTCGTAAATGCATACATTTTAGTATAAAAGCGTATATTTAGAATAATTCTGACAATTTTAGTAAAAACTACAAATCTAAATTTAAAAGTTAATTCTATGAAGTCACAGACAATGCAAAAGCAACATTAGAACTAAAGTCATACAAAATTTGAATTCTTTATTTCTCTTTCAGGGATGCTCTAATGCAGTTATTGGAAGGGTAGTCACTTCAATGTCTGAACGTGTGCATGTGATATCTAACACAGAATTTCAGAATTCTGAAATACTCATTTTTACACTAAAACCGTTAAGGAGAACTTCAATTAAGTTAAATACTTTGACTTTGGTATTTTTTATTTGGTCTATTTAATTCCCCAATAAAATTAAGAAATATTAGTCTAATGTATTTCAAATGCTAAAAATACGCTGACTGACAGTAAACAGAAGTTTCATTCAGCATAGAAAATTCATTAAGTGATCCTGTATTCTTGGCTAACAAATTAACCACTAAACATCTAATAATTTTTCTAAAAATCTACAGCATGATATTTCTGAATGGTGTGTACTATCATTGTGATATTTCTACTGCCTTATATTAAAATACAAAACTATATTTGAGTGATGAGGATAATTAGATATTTTCTTCCAGAGTAATTTGCTTTATCTATTGCAGTTTCAGTAAAACATTCTTACAGCAGCAGAAAAAAAATAACCTGTGTGGATACATACCCATATCACTTCCCATTATATGCTCATTATGAATTTGCTGAAATCCAGGAATGGGCCGCGTTGTCAGATACCATACTGCATGGAGAACATCTGTGGCATGTATACGATTGTGATCTGAAAATTATCAAAATATAATCAAAAATATTGTCTGAAATATAAGCAAAAGTAACAAAAAGGGAAAAAAAAAGAAATGTAATGTATCAAATTTACTGTAAGGGAGATTTTGATTAAACAAAGGAAAAACTGAATTTCTTTTTTTTAAGAAACAAGTCAGATAAACATCAGATCTCCTCTACGCATACTTCATCCTACCTGAGAGTCAGGAAGGGATTAAGTGGCCTTTTCACTCAGTGATGGTGAGCCACTAGCACTGCTGATATCTACAAGCACCTGGGTTGGTACAAACATCTGTGATGGGGCGGGTGGGGGGTGGGGAGTGGTTTTTGTTTTGCTTTCTTTTCTAGTAAATTTGGCTGCCCTAAACAGAAAGATGAATAATTACTGTCAAAATTCTATATTTTCTTATTATTCTATTACGGGCCTAAACCAAATTTCTGTTAAATCAACAAATATTCTCCCATTGACTTCAGTATGTTTGATTCAACTACTCATTCAAATTCTTTAAGATTATATTCAACCTACATATTAACAAATTCAGTTTTGGAGTCCTTTTTTTTTTTTTCTGCTGCAATTCATTAAATCAGTTCTAAATTCTGACAAACATATTAATTAAAATATACTATGTTCAGACATTGTCTACCTCTGTATTAAACATTAAAGTAATACACAGACTAAAGCTAATTTAAAGAAAAATGTATGTAATTCGATAGTACTTACAAGGAATATCTCGGTAGCCATTTTCTAGTGCACAGAAGTAATTCATGAATTCTTGAGTTGGGATCTTGAAAATTTCAAACAAACCAGTGTCTTGAAACAAGGTATAAGTTACCTAAATACATATTAAAATTAATTTTAGTCTGAAAAATATACCTAAGCATATTCTGCTTTTTTCAACTTTAAAAACATTCCTGGTTTTAAAATTTTGCTTCCTGGTAGAGATGGAAATTACTGTAATTCCATTAAAGATTATCCGAAATCTATTGTCATAGACATAAGTTTAATGATTTTTTTAGTACAAAAATGTAGATTTTTATCATTCTCTCAAAGAATAATAAAAGCTTTTATTTCTGTACTGATACATTCTATGCTCCACTGATAAATTTTAATAATATTCTCTGAAATTTTCATAAAATTAAAGAACTCATGCTTTAGTTCCATTAGTGATCTAAAAAGAAGAGATCTATATTCCTACTTATTATTCAAAAATTCAAAGTACTTAACTATAGTAGCAGATCCATTGATATAAAAAACTCCCAAGAATGTATTTATTTTTGAGACTTCAGCAAAGAAATCCTATTTCTTTTATTCATTATGACTTATCTTAGGTATTTTTAACACAGCTTTCAAAAATGTAAGCAGAACACCCACACATGTATATACTGTGCAACTATGTTATGGTTTACAAGTAGAACTTAGTGACTACAAAGACCTAATCCTCCCCCAAGACTGCAAATATTAAGAAAGCTTTTCTAAACAAGTCACTGCTACTCATTTTTGTCACTTCTTTCCCAGACACTTGAGAGAAAGCATAAGTTGTAAAGTGTGGGAGGTGCTCAAAGGAACATGAGAGCGAAATGAGGGGACATCCCTCCTTCCACCTGATCCAACCATTCCCCTTACACATACCCATCTAGGAACCTTACAACTGATGATGGTAAAATACAATTTTTAATTGGCTCTTAAGTAAAATATGTATCAGATGCTTACAGCACAACAGACGAAAGGACTGCGGTGGGAAGAGGAGAAGCACAAGTAGTACACATACATACAATATCAGGAAGAACTGATACAACAATTCTGGTAGAGTTAAGTAGAAACCTGCACGCTTAAGTACTGACAGGTTTGAACTATTACACAGTTTGCACACAAATGAAATGCAAGGTAATGTAGATCACAGAGTACCAATATACTAAAGTAAAAAGACCACAAGTGGATTGTAGCCCTCTAGTCTGTACATTAACAGTTGTCACTAAATGAGGTGACAAAAGACCTGAAAAATTTTGATCAAACAAGACTACTTGAAGATTTAAAACAATACCCAGAATATTGTGTATTATGAAAGAAAAGACAGTGTCTAATGACAAAAATGAAATTATCCCCACTGGTTTTTCCTATCTTTAGTAGAGGTGTAGGCTTATGGTTCCAACTGCACCTGAGTGCTTCTAACCCGTTTCCTTCCCTCCAGCTGATCGTTCCTGACACTGCCTTTGAACAAGAGTAACATGCATTCTACTCAAGGGTAGGAAACTAAGATACTGGCAATAAAAATATTTTGTGGTCAGATCAGAAGCAACTCCAGCTCACACTATAGCTCCATGATCACTAAATCCAGTATAAAGAAAGAGACAGAAGCTTCCAGATGACATTGATGAATGGGAGAGGCTAAGGAAGAGCAAACAGGGTCATATTTTTTGCACCTGCCAGTAGATTGGCTTCAGCACAACATGAAACTGCATGAAAGAGCTTAGTAATAAATAAGAAAGAGATAAAAGGGATACTACATGGAGAAAGCAGCATGGAAAAAAAATCCCATTGTTTGTAGGATCAAGAGGCAAAAGACTGCCTAAAAGATCACTTCTCTTCCCCCACAGGTGAGGCTCTGGCAGAAATATTTTACTGAAATAAAGAAAAAAGAAATGGTTGACAAACAAGGTAGTCATTCTGAAAGCAGGAGACAATTTTTCATAGGAAATGCCATATTATAAAACCTTCTAAGTGTGAATCTAACCTATTTTTACATTGAGAATAAAATTTAGAAAATTTGGAGCAAGTTGTTTATAGATAAATCTCTTTTTATGGTTTACAATGAGATGGAGTACATGAGAAATGATATTTCTACTTTTCAAGTTAGCATTCATATCTATGTTGACTGCAAAACTTCTTCATGGTTTAAAAAAAAAATATATATAAGCACAACAGATTTACACACCCTCTCTCATATAATAAAAGACAACAAACCTGGCTAAGGATCCTTCCAGATTGGTCTCCCATTTCTTGTACAAGGTCAAAAATTTGGAAATTCCAATTTTTCATCTTCTCCATTAGTGAATCATGGTCTAATAACATTGTTTCTAATGTAGGACTCTGCTCCACCTGTATAAGTGTAAGATACTTTATCATCTCTAAAATAACAATGAAAACTAATCTGTCAGTTGTATTGGCAAAGAAAGGCATGAAAATGGTACATCCTTATTGAACTTATTGAGTGCTGCTCTAACTGTGGCTATGAGAAAATCATAAATCAGTAGTACAAATAGCACAGTTAAGACCTTGACTTTTCACATTTTGGGGCAGCAGATTCCAGGGTTTTCTGAGATGGTGTTAAATTTTCATTCTTATTTCTTTTTTAAAAAAATGAGTTAATAAAACAAAGCAAAAACATGCATAGGCTAACTAAGCATTCACTGAGCTTTAACATTTTCATTAATCAAACAAGCTTTTAAAAAAAGTTGATATATAAACCCAAAATGTTAGTAACGCTTAAACCATTTGTCTCCCTGCACTTCATGAACAGTCATTTGTAAGTCTCGCTGAAACTGCCACATCTTTCATAAACTTCCAAAAGAAAATACTAGTCATTCAGTGTTTGAGTGTACTATCAACATTAAATCTACACAAATTAATTTTGATCAACAAAAAATTAATACAATACCCATCTTTCTTGTCATTTGCTAGTGAAATTTATGCAAGCTGGAAACACACAATTGTTAAATGAAAACCTGAATTCCAATGATATACCATTTCCCTTCAAAAATTACAATTCTTAGCAAAGACCCCTATATGGCATGTAAGAAATGATAAAGAAATACTGTATTGATAAAAGTTATTGCAAGTTTTTTTTGCAATTACATGCTTACAAGCAGATTATTTTGTGTTTGATCGATCATTTTCTTCCTTTCGTCTTTTTTCTTCTCTATATAGTGGAAAGATTCTTTTGAAATGCTAGCAGTTCCAATTTCACCTTAAAGAAAATACATACATAAATACTTTATCAATAATTTGTTTGTTAATTACTGCTGTCTAATAATTCTCGAACTGATCATATAGATTTTTCATAGAAATATAAGTAATAGCTTGTTTCTAAACCATTTTTATTTAAGAATTTAACAAAAGTTATAGAGGACAAAATTTATTAGACAAAACCTATTTGAAGATTGAGACAAACTAGAAGTACAGCTTTTTACTTACAAAAATTGGTTCAGTGATTAGTTTAGCTGAGGTGGCAGAGAACTTGTTTGATATATGGAGTACAGAACTATAAAGCTACAAGTGGAAACCTATTGTACAATCCTTACTCTGAAGAAGGCAACATTTTAGATTGTCTTGATTATCCCAAGTCACAAACTAAAATAAAATACATGCACATGAGTTACTTAATGTATAGGAAAATTTCACATAGAAATATAAAAATTTTAATTTAATTTGCTTTACAAAAAAAAAAAGTTGATATCAAATATTTGTCCTTTTTGAAATCCCACCTGATTTTCTGTCTTTATATTCTGCAAATTCTGGTTCTGGTGTCGGAACAGGCTTGAGTATCTGACGTCCACAGCTTACAGAACACATGAAAAATATTTACAACATTTAGTAATTTACTACTTTTGCTACTGCTGTGTTGTACTGAAAAATATCTGCAAATTACTTTAAGAAAAGGCATACTTTTGAAGGTTCCTCCACCAAGCGACCTTAGTATTTTCTCTTAAATTTGCCATATATAGATTCAGTCTGTACTCAGAAAATAATCAATTATCACCTCCCCTGGACTCACCTCCATGAATTAATAAAGTAGAGCTAATTATTTAGAAAGTATGCAGAAATACAGAATTCAATTCCCAGGTAGGAAGTCCTCCTTTTCTAAAAATCTGTAAAATACTGTTACTCTACAACAACTGCTGCTTTCATGGATGAGCCATTTCAAATCAATGGCATACATACAGCATTCTTTAGTCTCCCCTGTATAATATAGTTACAGATGATTATAAGATCATATGCCTTTTTTTCCACTACTAGTAGATTTATAGATCTTGTTATATTTTTTCATTTTAATTGTATTCTTTTCAACACATATGAAGTTACTAAATATGTAACAGAGTTTACAGTACCTGCTACACATATAACCTACAGGTGTTTTAACTTGCTGCTGAAAATCTGGAGAACTAAATGTGTATCCTGGAGGCTTATATATATTAATGCTTGGTTTTGTGAGAAAATCAGCGGTATCAGGAAATTCTACAGGTGACCAGCTGCTGAAAGCCCCACTGGAGACAGATCCATGACTAGGTGAACCCACAGGACTCAGGCCAGGAGAAGCACCTTCCAAAACAAACATTACATGGGATTCAGAATACAATAAAAACATTACATTTTAGAAAGACTGAAATTAAATGGCAATAAAGAAAAAAAATATCCTTGAGACATTTTTAAAAACAAAGTAAAAAAATAAATGCTGTAATCATATTTTTGAAGCCAGGGTTTAAAGTGGGCAGATACTGGTCTTTTTTGATAGCAATATACCTTTTTTTATTGGCATGATAATCCATCTAAATCTGCCTAATAAGGCATGGCAGGGGGGAATCTAAAGTTTGCTCATGGGTAATTAGAGATTAAAAAAACCCAAACAACAAACAAACAACTCCATCTCCCTTCAGTCCATGAAATTCCCCATTCCTATCCAAACAGTAAGCTAGGCTTTACTTCAGACTTCTGTCTGGGAAATCTAGGAAAGCAAACTAGTAAATCTGGACTTTGGCTACTCTGTGCCTAACATGAATTTGCAATAAAATTTTGCATTAAGCCAAAACATCATTTCTTTCCCTTGTGAAAATATACAAAAGACAGGCTATCTACAGGTGCCCAAGGTAAGTTACAGCCATTGTAAACATACTTTTATCAAAAAACAATAAAGTACCCATGAGCAAAATATTGAGGTATTCTGTGGACTTTCCAAAGCTGAATCACTTGGTTCTGCTGCAAATTAAGAAGGAAAAACTCCATCATAGGTTTTATGACTGTACAGTCCCTGATAACAAATTACTAAGAGAATATACAGTATTGCCCTTAAATAGGGAATGCATGAATTAGACACTTCCAACAGTGTCACAGGCTACACTAACTTGGCTCACACACCCTAAGAGTAGTATGTAATTACATTTTGTTACCGTAAAAGACAAAAGTTTTCAAAGTCTACATTGCTAGGTGCAGAGAGAGAAGTTTTAGAAAGCAAATGTCACTTCACTGCTGCAAAGAAAGGTCTAGAAAGTTGAGAAGCAATTTGTAAACTCCCTTCCTGAACTAAAACAGATTAATGCTCTAATGTTTGTTACTTAATTTCATCCTTTTTACATGTACACATTCAGCAGGTTTTAATGCATATCAATGTGCTCTGTATTTTCCACAAGACTCAAAGTAGAAAAGTGCAGAAAGCAGCCCAGCTTTTTATGATGACAGAACCATTGAGAATGTGCAACCATGTGTTTACAAGCGGCTCTGGCCCAAGTTTGCATGTTTTTAGTGTTTAGAAGAGTGAAAGGGAAACAATACAGAGAAAACTGGTGAGTCTGGGGTTTTAAAAAGAATAAATAAATCTAAGAGTTCATTCGTCTCTCTCAATCCAACCTTAAACTTTTATAAAACAAAATTATTAGATGGGTTGCTATTTTTAAATTATGATAAAATGTATAGTCAGAAATGTCAGAAGAAGTAGTTTTCAAGTTTTCACTTAATATGGGCAAACAGACAAGTTACAATCTCTGAAATACTGATATACACATTATTTCAGCACTGCTGTTACGGTATGTACTAGCTTATTGCATTGACAGTGTTAGAATAAAATCTACTCCAACTCCTTCCAAAATTTGTTTAAATATTAATCTCAGATGGCTATCAGGTATTTAGGAGTGTCTAAGTGACACTGTTCCAGTACAAAAAGCATAATTACTAAAAAAAGTCCCTTATTAATGTATGTGAATGTTGCAATTTTCAACAGGTACCAGTCACACTCAATATCATAACATTGTACAGCAACATAGCATTAGGTGAATAGTTGAGATTTCTACAAAGTTGATGTTAACAATAATTTTGAGTATTCTTAGAAGCAGAATAAAAATAAAGTATTTTTTTAAATATATGCAACACCCTGATGTTATTTTAGTACTATATTCTTATGAAAAAAAAAAAAAAAAGTAATACGTAAGGTACTAACTACTAACTTGATATCCTACCACTAAGCTATACAAATTGCATGATCTTACCTGCTCGTCTGGGACCTATATGATGAGTCAATGTCATAGAAGATGATCTTTGTTTTGGTATTGTCAGCAAGTTTGCACCAAAAGACCCATTTGAATGAGATCCTTGGCTGAAAATAAAACAGTAAGAATTTTTTTCTTTCCTACCTTGTCTTCCACTTTTATTAAATAAAGTATTTATAAGATGAACAGACCGCTTTGTTACAAGTCCTCTACAATTCAAGAAAAAGAGAGTACTAGAAAGAAGTCAAATTCAAGGTCAGCTAGACAATATATGTCAATTATATGGGATAAAAACTGCTGGCACTGCGTGAAAGCAACAGAAGACTTTATGCAGTCCTAAAATGGCACAATAAGTATAGTCAGACCATGTGCCACAGGTTTTACTTTCTAACGTGGTATTTACTTTTCTTGGACATTTTAACAAAGCAGGCTATTTTCTAACAGATCTGTAAACATTTAAAAGATTGGTTACTTTGGAAATACCATGAAAAACTTACACAGCTACAGCTTGCTTTTCAAATCAATTTTGCATATTTAATTAATCAGTTTGTTTATTATCATCTTAGACTAAAGCTGGTTTTGACAAAATTGTATTGTGCTTCAGCAGCTAAATCGTTAAACTTGATAGTTGAATTATGCCATCTGCTGTTCAAAGCATGAAATTGCACTCCAAAATTCCAATTACATATTTCCTTTAGTAAACAAAAATGCAACATGCAATTAAAAATAACTGTATACATGTACTTTGAAGTGCAAATAGCTTATGTAAAACTATTTCTTTCATTTTGGTATGGGAAAACAGTATTTACCAAAACAGATTTAATATTGTTTAATCAGATTTCAAACAAAAGTCAAATGCAGAAAAAATACCTGATCTCCCATCATTTGTTTCAATATATAAATATAAAAAAATTAATTAAAGAATAAACACAGATTTATTCTTCTGAAGTCTGATGCTGACATGTTAGTCAACTTTAAAAAAATGCTTGAGTTGACAACTGGGATAGATTGAACTTTTCACTATTTGTACACTGTTTAACTATTATAGCTTATAGGTATTCTTTTAAAGCACATAAAAATGCTGCAACAGTATTTAGTGTAGGAAGACTATATAATATGCAAGGTCAGTTCATCTTGAACTAGTGTTTGAATGAGAAACCAAATCAAAAATTTGCATGCAAATAAAACAGCAGCTCTCAAAAGCTGCTTTTGAACACTGCCTGGATGAATAGAATGAAAGTCTTTAACATTAAATCAAATTTTGTAGCAATATTAATTTATTGCACCACTACGTAATATCTTATCTTTCTCAACTCAGCTAGAATTCAGTTGAAAGCAGTCACAGCATGTAAAAAATACTTTGTTTTTTATAATCTTTCTTTCTCTTAGTAAACAGTTTGCTGTTTCACTCTCTCTTTTTACTAACAGCCTGCTCCTCCTTGCTTCTCTTCTAACATTCACTGGGTCCTTCACTGGGCTGAAACAGCTCCCCAAGACAGGAAAAACTGTGGTCTTATTGCTGTGATTTTTCTGACAATTTAAGAGGCTGACCCAGAGCCAATGTCACAAAGTGCTCCAGGAATGCAGGACTGCCTCTTTTGGCAGCAGGAACAGCTATTCCAGTTCAGCTATTTCACCTAACCTTATGTGTAAGGTAAGCACTGGGGGGGATTTACAGATGATTACATGTTAGAAGTTAAAGGACACCTGATAAGAACCATCACTGGAAGATGCAAGGAGACAGAGACAGTGTTGGCAAGGACTCTGAAGGGCAGGACACAAACCACAAAAAAGTGAACACATGTTCTAGGGCTGCACAAGGGTGGAAAGGAGCAGGGCAGGGGAACGTGACTAATCAGAAGTGCTAGTCATCAAGATCAAGAGATAGTTAAAAAGTGATGCAGTATGAGTGAGGGTGTTTTCCATATTGCTACTTTTAATTGAGTGAGCTTCAGGAGGTTCTTTGGTCAGTAGGAGCTGTAAGAAAACCCTCTGTAAACATCAGCACCAGAAGTGCTGAGCCTCAAAACTGAAGTCCCACACTTTGTAAGTTTAAAGCGATTGCTCTGGTCTCTGGTTATTTCCAGTGGATATAAATGGGAAGATTCTTTCAAACATTGATGACCAAATCAGCATGAAAATACAATCTTTAAACTACTACTACTAGCATCTTCGATTATATTTTATACACAAAGCACAATTAAGTTTTACTATGTAAAAACTTGAAGAGCATATTATATTCAAGGGGAAAAAGCCACTGACAAGGGCCAAATTATTTAAGTGGTTAATTTTAAAATTAAATATAATATTGATAAATAATTTCTTCGATGTTATGTATATAAACTTTCATCCACTACTAGTAATTATCAGTTATCAGCATAACTCATATTTTCTTTTTTAAAAATGCACCTATTATACTTTCCATATGACTTATGTAAAATCATCAGTCTTAAGAGATACTAAGTATTAAAAAAAAGCAGCAAAACCACACGCAGTTTTACAGATTTAAGCTGCCACGCCATTTCAAGCATCTGTTGTACTTTTCTTATGAGATATTGAGCAAAGCCATACACATTTACATATTTAAATAAAACTAAATGTGCGAAGTTTCACTCATATACAACATTAAACAAAAGGAAAAAACCCATACATTTATTTTAATCCTAATTCAAAATGTAATCTTAATTCTGGAAATAAAAGCTTCATTTGCACCATATGGACTAACAAGTAGAGAAGAGATGGCTTTCTTAATCTACCTTACTGCTTGCTTGATGGCCATAGGAATAATAAACATTGCAATACACACAACAGTGGCTACCAAATGCAAGAAAGTTGTATCATCTGTTTAATTAGAAAACAAATTTTGTGACATGTGGAAGTTGGAAAGTGATACATACTTTAAGTAAAAAGGAGGAAGAAGTCAGTAAAGGTTTAGAGGTTAAACAAGTTTGTTTTGCAATTGTATATGTTGGATTTTTTTTTTTTTCCCTACTTAAACTGATAATGCAGTTATCTGACAGAGCATACCATTCAACCTCAGAATGACCTGATTTCTACTTGAGATCAGTTACAAAGTATAGTATATAATTAACTTGAAACATTTTCCAGTTTATGCTGGCAGAATTTGGAGATTTAATTCACAAGATGTTACACTAAATACTTCCACTGCCCAGTTCCAGCATCACAGACATAAACATTTTAGAAAGGCTACATTTATTATTGCCCTTAAAATGTGGTTAAGTGCTTACCTTGATGTGTTATATTCCTGATGAGATCTCTTGCTGTTACTCCGTTCCCATCTAGAAGACGTTGATTCTATAGGTGGAATGCCAGAAACTCCTGAAGTTCGTCTCAGCTGTGGTATTGGCAGGCTATTCCTGCTATTTAATCCCTGTTGAGTAATTTAACCATGGTTAAAATCTATGTAATTAAAAACAGACATTAAGATTTTATTTAGTGTCTGTAGAGACTATTTATTGTCAATTTTTTATAGTGAAACAGTAAGTATGGTATCTTACATTCACTCTTATTGCTCAAGAAAATAAAAAAGATGCAAATTATTTTGCTTACTAAGAATAACTAATTTTCATATCTCTTTTTGTCTTTCCCTAAATTAAAATATGTAAAGATACTTGTACACTGAAATCCATGTGGTCCAACAATTACTCTTCAGAGCTTTTAAAAATCAAGGTCTTCTAGAGACAGTCAGTTGCTGTAGGATTACAGGTTCTTTTTCTACACATCCCAATGTCAGCTCACCAGCTCTCAAGATAGCCTGAGATTTTGATAACTCAGATGATAAATATTGACAGTGTGAGTATCGCGGAACTCGTGGAAAGGGTGATGCACAATTCACAGGGTCAGTTCTGGTCTGCCAAGGCTCCCTCTCTGCTTCCATACCAGCCCCACAGCACCCAGGAAGCTTCCCAGGCACCTCCCCACTCCCAGCCTGCAAGCTGTCTTAGTTTAGGTACACTGCAGACCAAATGCTGGGATTGACTGTTGTACTTGAACACAAAGCAGGGCAATGGCACTCAAACAGCCCTGTAAGGAAATAACTCAGAATTTATTAGCTCTGTCTTACCGATATACTTGCAGAAAAGTATATCCATGTTTAAATAACAACTAGTAGAACCTAACTAATAGAAAGGATGGGATCACTGAACTGAAACTGCAAAGCCAGCTTTAGCGTATCTGCATCCATTGCACAGATAACCTATACTTTTTTTTTTTTTTAATTGTTTAAAATACATTTCCATCTGACTGCATTCAGTCCACAATCCACTTGTTAACTCATCCCTAGATTTGGCCATTCAATGGAGGGAAGGGGGTGGAGGTGGAAGATTCTTATGCATAATACAGATGTGTGTAACCAGACCTTGCAAAGTAAAAAGGAAGCCAGGAAAAAAATGTTTAAAACAAAAAATCCAAAGCAATATTTGCAGTGTTGAGTAAGGTCTGCAGGGTCATGTGTGAGGACAGGTGACCCTTGGATTCTGTCACTTCAAAAGTCTGGCAGAAATAATGACTTTGCAATTTTAAGCTTCATCAAGTGGTCAAAGATCATACTCAACTCACAAAGCTATTACATATTTCAAAAAAAATGAAAGTGTTGACACAAAAGAGTATAGTCTCTTACCCTGAAAAAATCAGACTGCTTTGAGTCCTTGATATGGGACGTACCTTGACTCCATTTGCTTTGCTGCAAAGCTGTAGTCACAGCCAGAAAGGTGGAACTAGACAGGCAGAATAAGACCACCATATCATCCACAGAAACATGCAGCAGTCCTTAATCAGCTGGACCAGAAAGGGAAGAGGAGGAGCATGTTCTGCGTGCTGTCATATAGTGGTAGTGCTCTCAGGCTAGGATGGACTCCTCTGTTCAATTTAACATCAATTTAACCTGCGTCCTCTCTACAACACAGGGAGCGCAGCTGAAAATTCAAAATCCCCAACATTGGAGGAGAAAGGTCCACTCCCCGAAAAAGTGCACATTAGCACAATATGGAAAGAACACTCCAGCACCTGCACTTACTTTTTCTTCTTCCTGGCTACTCTAAGAGTGAGGGAACACTGGGGATATGAGAAATCTCCAGAACTTTCCCCTACTAGATAAAGAAGCAAACCATGAGTAGCAAAGGACTAAGGAACTCCAGATCACTCTATGCTAGCAAAGTCACTAGTAATCACTATACAAAGAATAAAAGTTGCTCTGGAAACAAAATTTAGACCATGCCAGAAATCAAAGTTGTGATGAAAAGACTTTCAGTTACCAGCAATAACAAAAGCAGGAGACAAGGGATGGGGATACTCAAGTGCTTTCCTAGACAACTTTTACTTGCCCACAACTGTGAAAACTGTTACAGTCATGAGTCTTGATAACAGCAGAAATCCACCAATCCGGCGAGCAGTCTACTGTCATATGCTAGGAAATCTGGCAACAGTTCTGTCATGATGGAATTAAAAAGTGTAATTTTTTTTTTTAAATTGCAGTACATACATGAATGAAAATTAAAGTCACTTGACCTTGAGCAGCTTTCGATCTCCTTTTTCAGCAGGATCCTCTATTTCAGGACAGGGTAAGAAACCAGGAAACGGTGTGAATGGACTAGCCTTTGGCCTGCATGTGCCTGAGAAAGCACCAATCAAACTATTAATGCTTCGAAGGGAAGAAATCAGTTGTGGTGGAAGGGATGGGTCACTCAGGAGGTCTGCTAGCATGCTCCGAGCCTCATTTAGTACTGAAAGGTCAACTCCATTTCCACTGCCAGCATTCTAGAATAAATGGAAATGTTGCAAACTATTAACATATCAAAACATTTCACAGTATTCTAAGTTTTAAATAAGCATCTTATCTATTGTGAATTTAAAAAATAAATTAAAAATTCAATACAATGTATTTTTCTTTTAAAGAAAATATATACATATAGACATATTCAGACAGTAATTTTTGCAGGGTTTTTTCAGAATTCAACATTAGCTTTTAGTTTATTTTTCTCTGTTTAAAATAAAGATCTGGTGTCAATTTTATCTCATTTTTTCATTAATTTCTCAGAATTAAACTTTGTATTCTATTTCTTCCAATAACATCAACAGAAATGTTGGTGGCCAAACTCTTAGAAGCTTCTTATAGAGGTGCAATTTCCACAGCCTCATTACTTTTATTAACCTTGATTCTACTGAAACAAATCCTAACAAAATTCTGTCAAAAAAGTGATTAGTTTTTATTTGGCATAAGTCTCTGAACAGGAACAGCAATAGTTGATTAGAAGCCACCACTGATACAAGAGGTGGGGGGGCTGGGAGGAGAGAAACAAGCAATCAAGAAAAAATATGACAACATGGTAGACCCGAGTTTGGTGACGTTGTTGGGGAACCACTCCCTAACCTTATGCTAATGAATATCTCAAAGAAAGCACTCTCATCTTAGTTAGGTTTGAGATTGTTCTTACATATACCATAAAGTAGATCGCTGTCAACTTGGTCAGAACTGCTAAATATCAAGACTCTACTACATAGAACTAGAATGCACTAGGTACTTAGTACATTACTTAGGTAAATAAAACATCAACAGAAAAATTGAAATCTGACAGTTTACAGTGAACTCTGTACCCAATCACTTTTCACAAAAGAATAATTAGATTCATAATACACTGACCTGGTAATATGGCTTGTACCATTGCTTCAAATCCCAATCCCAAAGTATCATCTGTAAAGAAGGGAGGGGGGG
>VXBL01003981.1:76199-142205 GCA_013400195.1 Aramus guarauna
TGGGAAAGAGCGGGGGGGGGGGGGGGAGAGTAATAGGTGATATGTTAATTCAGAAAAACAACAATGGAATAAATCTTCATTATGTGATGTAATATGAAATGCTTCTCCCTTCACATTTTTATATGTAACTTAGGTAATTTTCTTAGTTAATGCTATCCCAGAAGAAGTCCTAAAGAAGAGTTCAAAGAAATTGCATGCAACAGAGATATCTTGATGACAGAATAATTACATGGCCTTATTTCAATATTTCTGGATTGTTTATAAATCATTTAACATGTACTCTAAATTAGGTGGTGATAGTGCTTTCTTGCTTCTATTCACCTCAACTTATAAGAGGAAATCTATCCTAAAGTCTCCAATGTATTTTACTTTTTTTTTCTGTCCAGAACCATTCAAACAGTAGCAATTTTGTAAATGCAGTGCAGACAGCGCTACATTAACATCATTTATTTTTTTAAAAAGGCAAAAAGCTCCCCAATATCTCAGGTTAAAAACTGGTAACTCTAAAAGCATTTTCTTGCAGGAGGTTTTGTGAGGTTTTGCTTGAATATGGTTACAAATCTACATGTTCTGAATAACTTCACAAAACCCACCAAACCCACAAAAGAACATCAGCAACACAATCTGAAGATACTATCAGCTTCAAGTACGTCAACAGCACTCACTTCATTTTTCTTCTACTGACAATAAATAAAAACAACATACAAGAAATTAAATTCAGATATCTGGTTTGTTTCAAGTCTTCAGTCTTCATGACTTCTTGACAGGTTCCAATTATTCTCTGATAAATGAATTCATTTTCACAACATGCATTCACAAATAAAACAAATATAAAGATAACCCTTTTTTTTCCTCTTTTCCGTAGCTACAGAGAACAAATAAAGTGCCAATACCCCACTCGGTTGTTCATATTCTGCACTCTTGTAAGCTTTTCTGCTTGTTTTTATAGGTGAGACCTATGTTTGGTTTTGTTCCTCTAAGACTAACAGTTCTTTCATAGAGAAAACACAATGTTCCAGGCTGGCACTTATCCAGAAGAAGGTACAGAAAGTGTTCATAGAGAAACATTGGCTGACACGTCAGCAGTACCCAGGCAAGGGCGGTGCTTAAAGTCTCTTTTTCCCTTCTGTTATCTTCATAGAGATACCATTAAACCATGTTTAAAGTTAATAGTCATGACAACCACTTGCTATGAAAAGTGAAGAGATCAATCATTAAGCATGTACTTAACCTAGAGTAAGTTATGCTATATCAGACAGTCATACTGTGTGAAGCAGATCCAAATCAAGAATTAAGAATTTGAGGGTTTTTTGTTTTTTTCAAGTGATTAATCTAGCTACCATTCATCCTTTTTTAAAAAAGCCAAAACCCTAAGCGTAGGAGATGACTGTTCACCTATCAGTGACAAGCATTAAGATAACAACCAACATGATCTGGCATACCCATTTTGTGTGATGCATTTGTGTTTAGCATGTAAAGATGAAGGCGTTTTTCTTCCATAACAAACTAGAACAAGTTGTCCATCTTGGTAGGTTGAGTTTTGTGGGGTTTTTTTCTTCATTTTCAGGTTTCTCTTCCCAGATTGACATTTATTTACTGTATCAAATACAGATTAATCTTTTGGTTTCACTCTGGCCTCCTAAGCTTGGACACAGAGACTGCATTAATCTGCTTCATTGACTTTTGACTCAACCAGAAACAAAGATCAGATGTCCACATGAGTTTTGTTAGTTGTATTAGCAACCTTTGATACTAATGGTCCACAAAATTGCATCAGCTTGCATGCAACCTTGCAACCTCCATGAGGGGACACAAAAGAGGATTCCCTTCCCCCAGCTGTTCTAATATTTTATTTTTCTTTTAAATATGTGGTATGTTAGCTAATTTTATTTATTCATCATAAATGACATCTTAATAAAATACCTAACTCCAGAACATTTCTGTACCAAGCCTTTAACTGCAACTACTTTTACTGATGCAACCTCTTTTATTCATCATTTAAGCCATTGGGAGCTTTTGTGTACATGTATGTACACACACGTGTGCGTACATAAGCTATACTGTTATAATATGGGGGGGTCAATCTATATGACTAAAAAAGTTCAAAACCTTCCTTTTGGCTTTAGCCCTGCTATAGTAAAGAAATAGGCTCAAAGTTGCATAGGCAGAAAATATTCAATGGAAAGCATTACTGCTATATCTTGTGGCCCACACTCATCCAGTAGACACAAGGTAAAATAATGTGCACAGCTCATGCAAAATCTACTTACAATGCAAATAATGGTTTGATATTTTAAATGGCAGGGCACCATTTTATACACAATTCTATTTAAATGAAAAATTTCACAGCTTGGATTCATGATTGAAAATTTTCTGTTCTCATTTAAACCAGAAGATGTAAGCTTCCCCTCTGATACAAATTTTACAGCAAAGAAACTAAACCAGATTTGAAATAAACAGAACTTAAGTTTACCTATATGTTACCAACAGAATTTTTTTTTTAATTCACTATACACCACCATTAATTAGAAGTCATATCTCTTGAGAGAAGACAGGTGTAGTATATTAACACAGTTAGCAGGCTATCACAGTCTATACCAGCTGCAATATTTTCAGGGCTCATTCCATGTGCCACACATTGAAGTAATTAAAATGAGCTGATGAAAATTTCAGGCACAAAGTAGCACTCTCTTCTACTAAGCACAATGGAAAAAAACGCAGATCACTTTACAACGACTATTTTTCCATGGTAAATACAACTTGTTACATCTCTATACTAATCAAATCCTTACAGGTTAATAATAACGAAAGGGGGATTATTACTTTTTCCTTAGATGCTTAGGGCCCACCACAAGATGGCACTCAAATCCAGAAAGCCTGCCCCACAAAAACAATTTCAGGAGAAAGGAACAGAACCCAGCAGCATATTCCTTAATAGACCTTCTGCGGAATTGAAATGGTTTGAGGGACAAGGTGGGGTGACAGTTTTAAAGGTTAGCAGCTGATAAAGTCTGCTTCTTTACAACAACTTCTCTGTTTAAAGAAGTAGTTACTCTTTACCATTCAATTAAGAAACTAACTGTAAGAAAACTGTACTTTGTTTCTCACTACCTATCAGACTTAATTAACTTAGCCTAACTCCAGGCCTGGCAAGTTAAATCTGGAATACTAACAAAGCAGCATTTTTTGCATTATTTTTGTTGAGAGTTTGGCAGTCAGAGCTTTAATTACTGTGGATCATCAACAAAAGTTACAAAGTATTCCCAGAGTTGCATTAATCTTACAGCAGGAGTAAAAATGATACAGTTTATTTTGACTTAATGTGAACAGACCAACAGACCTTAAAATAGGTCTTAGGCAGAGCCTCAGCAATTTTTGATTTTGCAACCATAAGAGTTGTTGCAGAAAGATCTGTTCTCTGTAATACTAAGATTTTGTAATCCATTGCACATAACATTCTTCCTCACCTTCTCCAACAAGAAACACCTGATCTAGGAGGGACTGGCGTGATAAAAGTTCCAAGCTATAACTTAAACCTCTGCTTAGCAACTCACACACTTTGGCTTTTGAGCATCCATTGTCAGTGCCAACACCACAGCAATCACACAGCTGGGAGCTCCTCTGAAAATAAAAATGCAGTGGGCTCTGATATTGCAGATGAACTTCTGAGGGGTGAAAATTATAGGCCTTCCTCCATAGCCATGTATACCAAATTACCAGTCAGCTTGGAGGAGATGGTCTCATATCAGCCCAGAGTCTCCCAGTCCATCCAAAGAGGAACGGTCCCACTTTCCTGGTTTTATATAATTGCCTGTCAAGCGGATCAGGGTTTTGAAGTACAGTTAATAAAAAACAAAATAAAAACCCACGCATAACACAGTACTATGCCTTGTTCTTTAACACTCAGGGACAGTATTATGCTTAACTAAGATAATTGAATCTATTTAGCCTATGAAATAAATTTCAGCACAGTTAAAAGACGACAAGCCAGCTTACAAAAACCCTTTAAGTACAAGTGACCTTTTCCAATTTGGCCACCATCAGCCAGTAATGGGTTTAGGTCAAACTGAAACATGTCACTCAAAACAGGCTAAGAGTATCAACAGAAGGAATCTTCATCACCAGAAATATATATTTTTTAAAGGCTAAAAAAGTGGTTAAAGCTAATAAATTCTCCAGATTTGCTATTTTGAAGAATGAACACTATATTCAGTTCTATGGATGCTTTAGTCAAATCCAAGGAGATTTTAAATACGTATCAGTTACTGGAAATATGCAGGAAAATTGACAGTAGGCATCAGATTTTACCATCCATTTATATTTTCTCAAACAATGAAAACAGTATTTCCATATACTCCAGAGTATTATTGCCTTGCAATTTGAACAGAAGAACTTTACAATTAACTTATCTGACACTATTTGTAATCCATCCAATCACTGGAAGGGGAAAAAAAGAAAAAAGAAAAAAAGAAAAAGAGAAAAAAGAAAAAGAGAGAAAAAAAAAAGAACAAAAAAAAAGAAAGAAGTGAAGGTCCTGATTGTTGAGTACTAATCCAAGAATTACCAAAACTTAAGGATGGCACTTTTGCAAAGCACATGTTTTTAGCAACATCAGAAATATTTGTTAAAAAAGTGCACAAAGTAACAAGGCCTTCTCTAAATACAGGTTATAGTTCAAACAGCAACAGGAACAAAGAATATTAATTTTTACAAAGAAAAAGGAAAAAGTGCTCCTCTGAGAAGCTTTTAGTCCAAATAAACAAAAAACAGATGAGAAATGGGAGAAGACAATCAATGAAATCCAGCAGGGCTTCAGGGTTTTTTCTTTTGTTTTTATTGATTTTTCTCTATAAAAAGTTATCTTTCCTATCACAGTGCAGCCAGTGTTTCCAGGGCCTGTAACACACGTGTCTTTCCGAAGCACATTGATGCCATGGAGGGTGGAGTTCTTTTGGATCTTCCCTGCGTGAGTGCCCCAGCTCCATTTGGCTAAAGTCATGTTTGAGGAGTATTTTAAACTTCTAAAGACTTCAGTGCAATAAAAGCCTATGGGTTTTACTTTTCTCACGTTATAAACCACTAAAATTACTATAAAAGTACACTAAGCATTTTTAAACATTTTTTTAAAAAAAACAACTTTAATGCTCAACTTAAACTATATTTGGCTAGATAACTGTGAAATGATATTTTCAGAATAATTTAACTTATAAAATACAAAATCATATCATCTTAGCTACTTGAGAATTACTTGTGTTTGTGCAAAGTTATACTAAGGACAATATTCCTACTTAAGCAGACATTTAAAATACATGGCTACAAAAAAACAAACCAAACCCAACATTTCAGAGTTTAGAAATATAAAAATCAATTTTAAAACTAGAATATAACTAATACATACAGTCCACACCCTAAGTTGAAACGTGCACACCGTCTAAGGCCATACACAATGTTAAGATTTGTAATAATGCTGCTTGATTGCCTAAAGTAGGTAAGTGGGAAGTTTTAGTTTCAACAACGATACTATTCAGGAGATTCAGCATGTGCTTTAATGCTTGTTAAGAAAAGAAAACCCATCCTATTTGACACCACCCATTCACATTCCATGATCCAAAATTTTAATGGAGAAAAAATGAGTAAAAAAAAGAGTTTCTAGTTCTGACTGAGTCTTTCATTGATCAATTGTAAAAGATTCCTAGTTGCTAGTAGCATCTGTTTGACACCATTAGGCATTAGCTCCATAAATAAGTATTTCCATAGTAACCAAGCATAGAATTAACTAAACAATGAAACCAACACCATAGCAACTTGATTCAGAAATCAACTCTGTAAAAAATCACCTCATTCAAAAGCAAAATTCTACAACCAGATGAGAAACTAATTTATTGTAAAATATGAAAAAGGTTACATTACATATCCATTTCTTTTCATGACTGCTTTTCAAACAAGACTGATGCTAAATTCATTACTTTTATTTCTAAATTAGTCTTTTGTAATAGCTTACAATCAATTAGCTTTTTAAAGCCATGTAATTTAATGATACAAAAACAAACACAGCAGTATACAACCTAGGAGTCTTGTTTTATTTATTTATTAGGGCTTTTTCCCCTCTCTGTGTAGAAGAGGTAGATTTTTTAAAAAGTGTGTTATTGAGTAGTTAAGTTGTATTCAGTATGAGACTAAAAGTGATGCAACTGAAGAATGACTCTGTCAAAGTAGAGGTACATTATATAGATAAGACAGACAACATTCTATTGTGAAATCTTACAGGCCAAAACAGCAGCCACTTGAGTAAATTATTGTAATTAAGTCAGAAATACAGCACTTTGAAAAGCATTCAATATGACACTTAAGGCATTTAGAGTCATGATGATATTTCTCCACCCACTAAACCTTCCCATGAAAATAAATGGGACAGGAAAAAACGAGGATATTTTTGGACTCCTAATACTTATCACTTCCTAACTCTATACAATTTATTTATCCAAGATTGTAAAATGGCTAGTAGGTTGTGAAGTCTGCAGATAGCCACAATCTTTGAATAGAACTGCATGTGCTTTCATAATTCTGAGGTTTGGATACATATACTGAAGGAAACAGTCATAGCCCCTTATCCTAGACTCTGTCCTTGACTTTACTGAACTCTTTCATAAAAGGCATTATATTCACTTTTTAAAGTCTAAAATCTTCCTTGAATGGAAAGAAACTTCTTGCTTCTACCTAATTGCTTTAGTAAATACTAGTCTATACATTAAACAGTACCTGCAACATATTTGGCTGGACATGTAAGAACAACACTGGAACATACAGGTGTGTCTGATCACCATAATGTTTTCACCACACTCCACACCACTCATCTTCCTTGCAAATACAAATCTTCCACAAGAGCTGCACCTAAGTGAACTTTAACAAGTCAGTTTAGAGTCTTCCCATATTTAGTTACTTTTTTCAGTAACTTTGTCCTCAACACAGATACAAAAACAGAGCAAAAATGCTCCACTATTATGCTAAAGTTTCAAGTAAGCCTACAGCAGGCTTATTCTTAAAGTTATTATTACTCCCTGCAAGCAGAAGAAGTTTTTGTTTTGTTGGGGTTTTGTTTCTCTTTTATGTGTTTCGTTTGTTTGGTTGGTTTTTTGTTTTGTTTTGTTAAAGACATGCTACTTCTGCTTTTGTAACCAGGAGTTATCAGCAGGTCAGCTTCTACTTTGCCTGCTGTACAAAGTTTTCAGTTTTCCTTGTTATATTTGCTCTGATCTTTCTTTTAATACTTTTTAAGATCTTGAAATGTTTCAAAAAGGTTCTAAAAGGTGTTTTGTCTATCAAGGGAAAGTAGGGTGTTTTTTTTTTCTTCTTCTTCTTATGTAGGTAATGAAAAAAACTGGCTAAAACCACACTTAGGTCATTTCCTGTTCCTTCTAGGTTTTGTCAGGCTTGCACATCAGAGTAAAGGCCAACCAGTAATTTATGGCAACTGGGGGAGGGAAGGCAGAGGAAAAAAGCCTGCTATGTGCAGATCCTTTAACTGCCCATTATAAGCATTTTCCTTTAGAGCATGTGGTTCTAATCACCATCAAAGAAAAGAAATAGTGCTAGGTGGATTACTGCTCTAATCCGGTGCAGTTGCTTCGGTGTTCTGGCGTACTGTACTACTTTTACTGTCATCCAAAACCTAAACCCATATTTTAAAGTTGTGTTTATTTTACAAAAAGCGAAATCTAGAAATTGCTCCCAAAACATCCTTTTCACATTTACCTATTGGCATTATTTTACAATTATACATAGTAAAAGCCTTTATTGCTATGTTGACACACTGAATGTATCATGTTGGAACAGATGGAAAGAGCTACCTTAAATTTTATCTTTCTGCAATAGACGGATGTGCACAAATCTTATGCTGAAGCATTTTACTGTATGCTGATAAATTCTTAATGCAATAACTAAAAACAGTTACTAGAGATGAACCAATTTCCCCCTCTATTGACTTTAATTTTTTAATCAAGTGGGGTTTTTTTTCACCTATTACACCAGAGATATAGGAATGAATCGAAGATCTTTTTCTTCTCAGCAAACAAAGAGAAACGATTTCATATGACCACAAAGGTTTTTTTCCAGCATTGAGCTGAAGAAGAGATACTGAATTTATCACAAAGATTTTTATCATAACTGTCTCTTCAATATCTCATAAAAATACTGACATTTCTCCTCTCCTCAAGATGCCCTCTAAAACAAGCATCAAAAAAATAAGCTGTACAACTCTCTCAGCCAAAAATTGACATGAATGTGAGAATGGTTCACATCAACTGAATCAGACCAAATGATTATCAAGTCCAGTATCTTGCCACTGACAACAGCAGCCACCTCAAGATAAGAATATTCTTAAGTAAGCAGTGCTAATTCTCAGAACATTCTTTCAACCTCAGCAACACAGCTCAAGGAACCATATGTTGTATGCTTTTGTATATTACAAAGGTCAATAGATTTCCACCTTTGCATTTCTCTGATCAACTTTACAGAATCCATGTAAACTTCTAACAGATCCAATATCATACACAAAGACATTTCACAAATTAAATACAGATTACGCAAAATTCCCATTTATTCTGAATCTGTCAACGCCGAATTCGTGCAGTGAGGAAGCAAACAATCGGCAACACTTTCATGCACTTTACCCACTGAAAGATCTGTTTTTGCAAAAGCTTGTAGTTGCTCCCCGGCTAACTTCAGGGACAAGACACTATTTTTTTCACACTATGAGGCTGTATTTTCAAATCCCCTAGGTTCATTCAGAGTCTTCAGAGTAAGAGCACCTTCAGATTAACAAAATCTCTAATTCATTACACGCTTTTTTATTTGATTGCATTAATTGTTGTCTTAAGGATTTTTATTTACAAAATTGCCAGAAGTTACAAGCTTTACACAAATCAGTGTTGTTTTCTTTCACTAACTTGACAATGACCCAAAAAGAAACATTACAGGGACTGAGTTAGGGAAGTAAGCTGAAAGAAAATGGTCAAGACGCCAAAGAAGATATTATGTCATAAAGAAAAGCAAATATTGTTGCAGTGCTGTGGTTGGAAGTTATACATGGAGATTGAACTAACTAAATTCTCATTTGCTCAAGCTTAAGAATTAAAAGCAATAATTTAAAACCAGATGAGAATATAATTATGAGTTTGATTACAAGAGCAGTTGTGTTAGTGAAATTTAAATCAGTATTTAAAAAAACACGTATCTTAATGGACAAGATTCTAGCTGAAGTGCCAGAAAAATACAAGATGAGATCTCTTGGGGAAAAAAAATATTGAAACTCTGAAGAATGTAATACAGATTGCTGTCAGAAACAGAGAAGAACAAGGGAATGCAAATGGCTGCATTCTACAGAAAGTGCCAATTTACTTTTCTCTAATGTATTCATGTTAAGTAGTACTTCAGTTGGCAGCTTTGTAAGCAGCTGAGAAAAAAAACTCAAACGGCAGCAGATTTGAAAGAACGTAGAAATTTTTTTTCCATGTAGTAATGTTGTGATGCAGTTCTCAATGAAAAGGAAAGAATAATGATGCCTTCCCACTTGTTGTAACATTAGATGATGACTCAGTTAAATAAAACTACTTGGGAAGATCCACTTTGTGCCCTGAACAGCAAGTCTGGTATAGATAGCTATTTACGTCATGCTTATCTTACATGTCGAAAGTGAACATAGGAATCACCACTAGCGGTACAGGGAGCGCCACATACACAGCTCCGCCTTGCCTCATGATAAAGTCATCTGTCTAGGAAGAGAGTATGCAGACAGACACCTCTGGTAGTTGTTCCCAGTTATTCATCTGCAAAAAAGTTCTCTGTGAAAAGATTGAGGGATGAAGAAGCTCAGATTTCAGTTAAAAGAGGCAAAAAGAATCCCCAACACCCGAAAACTCCAGAAGTCACTGTGAAATGCTATGGGTTTTTATAACATTTAATAGCACATCCTCCTGAAATCAATTCCCTTTATGTAGACGTAAGCTGAATTTCACACTCTGCTAATATGGAAAGAAAAATCAGCTTTGTCCCACAATCAACATCGCCAAAACTACAGGTTATTTTCTTCATTGGTCTTTTCATAAATTATGTTCCATTCTGCTGTTCAAACTATCACAGGACTCTCCAACATTTGAAGACATAACTGTATAACCTACTATATGCAAAGGTAATGGAAAATTGTATCCAAAAGCCTGTTTTCTCTCCAGTGTTTTGACTTACTGTCTAAGCCACTTTGCTACCCTGTTCATAGAGCATGAGTTACAGTTACATACAACATTCTTATTGCAAAGATTTCTGAATATAGGCGTATGAAATTCTAGTGCAAAAGAGAATTATGAAAAATAATGAAGTTGACTTGTTCCTTATTTTAAGTAACCTAATGACTTTTGTGTCTATAATAGGTTTTCCTACAATTTTGATGAGTGAAATTGATATTCCTCAAAAAAAAATATTAAAAAAAAAAAATCAAACTTTGCGATGTATTGGGTTGAGTTAATCTTAAAAATACCTAGACTTAACACAATTACTTTTTTTCTTTCATTTTGGTAGCATGACTCAGATGGAGAAACTAATATGAAAGAAGGAGGTCAAGATGGGTCAAGTGTCTTGCAGTGATCATAAGATAATAAGCACAGCTCATCAGCCTTTTCTACACAAGCAGAAAAGTATTGGGATGCTCATTTAAACTGCAAGACATTGTTAGCAAACCTTCACAATAGTGAAAGTCATATAATGCCTACAGAGGACAACATTGACAGTGAGAATATCATTTGCCATTTGGGACAAGTATTATTTACAAGAAAGTTGCAGTGTAGCATGCCCAATAAATCCATCAAATATTATAAATGCATGCAAAGTAACTTTTCCTGGGGGAACACCACTAATTTTTTCATTTCTCAGTCTTTTTCTAATAGCCTTCAGTTTTTTTTGTTGGAAGTCTCTTTACAGACTATGTTTTCAAAATAGCTATTGACAAGATGAACCTAACAAAAAGTTTACACTTATCTGTGACTAATTCTGTGTTCTTATCAACAAATTCAACTATTGATTAGCATCTTCTAGAACCTTTGTATGTTTTAATTATTATTTTTTACCAGCAGAAAAGGGGAAAATATCTAGCATTTAAAACTAACGCTAACCATAGAAAAACTATCGGATGCCAAGATTCCCAGCAATATCTGACTAGAAAAATACTGTCCCAGTGAGGCAAGCAGAAAAGCTTTTACAACATATATCAGACCACTGTAATTGGCTATTCCATTTTAAAAAAATACCTCATAAAGATTATGAAAAAGGCCAGTAGTTGTATAGTTGGGGTTTTTTTTGTTGTTGTTGGTTTGGTTTTTTGGTTTTTAAACTGAAAGCTATACATCTTTTGCTTTAAAAACAAAGGGTTTTTCTATTGCAGGAATTACAGATTTAATTCTAAAATTAATACTTGTAACAAATATCTTCTACAGCATTTAATTACAATCTTTATGCTGAAATGTAGCAAATAGAATTTTTTCTCTATTTGAGTATTTTTAATGTATCATTTAACTTACGACATTCAAAATGTATATATTAATCAAATACCCTTGTAAAGCACATACAAACTAAACTAGGAGATAGACTGGCCAAAATAAATAATCAAATATTTAATCATGCCTGATCCAACACATGAAAGATAAGATTTTATTACAGTAACCTTCAAAGAAGTGAAATCTGTACACTGCGGCATAGCCAATCACAAGTTGTGTCTTGTACCACAGGACTAGAAACTAGCAGCTATAACATCAGCTTTTAAAGGGATCCAGAAGAATGTGGGGAAACTGTCAGAGGAAATGGACAAAAAGTGGAGGGGGTGGGGGGAAGAAACCCCACAAAATTAATTCACTATTTAAATGAAATATTGACAACAATCAGTAGGATTTTCATATATGGATACCATACCAAACAAATCTACTGGACTCTTTGAAACAGACTGCACACACCAAGAAAAGTGAATCAGTCAGCCAGTGTGCTTTGATTTAAAAACAAACAAAACCACCAAAAAAACCCCCACCACTCTGACATGGTGTCCCCTTAATGCTCCTAAAGAAGTCACATTTACACGGGAAGAAAGGGATAGCTCTCCTCTGGATTAGCAATTTGTTAAAACATAGAAAGTAAATAATAAGAATACATAGTTCACAAAAAGAAAAAAAAAAGTTGCCAACAGAGGCTTCCTCAAAGATTCAAGCTGGGATCTATCTTAATCAACCCATTCAAAGTGAATTAAAAAGGCAATAGAAGTCTGAAGCTTCAACATGTACTAGTGACACAAAATTCCTGAGGACAGTCAGAAATAGAGTTGATAGGGAAAAAGCATCAAAAGATCTTAATATAGTGAGTAAATAGGCAATGACATTGCTGAAATTCAGTACTAAGTAAATGCTGAGAACAAAAATAAATTTAAAACCATTTATATAGAAAGCTAGGCTCATATTACATCAATAGCAACCAGGAAAGATCTTGAAGTCACTGGCATCAGGCCAATTCTCAAAGATGTTAAATGAAATATTGGAAAAGGAACATCAAACAATACAGAAAAAACTGTCACAGCATAAATCCATGTTACACCCACAGTCTGAGTGCTGCGTGTAGATATAGAAGTATAGAAGAAACAAATAAGGACAGGCTAATAAGAGAAATCAAAGATATGGAGCAGTTTCTACTGTGAAGAGCTACATAGACTGGGATCCCTCAAGTGTGAGGAATACAGAAGGTGGTAACTACAAAGCATTGTTATAAATGTTATGGAGAAGGTAAATACGGAGTGGGTAGTCAGTACTGTTCACAAGCAGATGAATGAGGGCCATGTAATTAGATCACCTGGCAGCAGCCTTAAAACAAGCCACAGGAGGTATTTCTCATATACTACATGATTAAAGTATTGCAGTCATTGCTGCAGGTTTTTACAGAAACTAAATGTAACCAAAGATGTTAAAAAGAGTTCAGAGACTGATCAATCCATGGCTACTCACCACAGCCCAGACATATCCTCTAGCTAACAATGGTCCAAACTGTAATTTGACAAAACATGGAAGAGAACCCCAGAGGGGAAAAAAACCCACTTCTGAAACAAATGCTACTACTGACTATTATTAAAGATAAAAAGCTTGGGCTGGGTGGACCAGTTCGATATCATATCCAAGTATCATAAAATGATTATAAAAATGGACCCATCTTAGCAATTTTCCTAGCTGCAGCAAACTATGCTATCCTTTTGTATCCTTGGCAAATTTCCTTCTGGGGCCTGGTTATGGAGTCACTCCTCTCATCCATCATCTCTGTCTTTGGACTACAGGTCTCCAGCTCCTTTCTGTAAGTCTCATTCTTGCTCCACTCTTGTAGTCTTCTTTTCCCCCAACCCAATGCACTCCAAAAGGCAGCAACAGTCTCCTACTCCCTCCAGAACATTCCACATGACCCAGTCATGCCCTTCAAAAGAAATATAGTTTAAAAGAAATATACGTTCTACCAGATTTGTTTGTATTATGGCTCAGATATGACTAAATCCATTTGTTTCTTTTGCAGAATAATTGATACTAATGATCTAGCCCTTCTTCACCAATAACTAAGTGTGTACCTTCTTCAAGACTTAAATACAAGACAGATCAAAGAGCTTGGAACACCTCTATTGCCTTTCTTTTTCAGACTTTTTATATTTTTTATATATACATATGTATGTATACACATGTTTATACACATATATGTATATACACACAAACTCTACAGAAATGTGTATATAAATTATCTAATCACATTATGAAAGTTTCTTAAAACATATCATTGCACTAACAGTATTATCACCTCAGCCATACTAGAGCATCAGTAAACCAAGTAACACAACAAAATAAATGAAGAAACACAATAAAATATCATCTTGCATAATGCTCAGAAAATCCATTGAAAAAGCAAGCTACAAAACTTTTTTTTTTTTCATTTAATGCATCTTATTTTTCTCTACATTTCTAAAATGTGAATATCAGGCTGATAACTAAAAATAATCAGGAAGGTTCAGTAGTGGCAAATACGGAGAAGAGCAGCGCTTCCAGTAGCACAGGTCTCCAAGAAATAGAATGCAACATCAAATATTAAAATAAACATAAAACTGAACCAAGCTGCAGATAGCAAGCCAGCAAAGCTGAGAAATTGCTTACAGTTATACTTAACTAAACAAATGCATTGATGGATCTCCTATCAGCACATCCAATCAGAATCTAGTTTTTGAAGATCAGAGGGAATTGCAAGCCTAATCTGAAGATGACAGGCACTGTACATGCCTCTAAACTGAACATTTATATCACCAAATACCTTGAAAGAACCCAAATTCAGAAAAGATGTGTAACAATTCTTAAGGAGAGTAGCACTTTCCTTAAAACTAGCTAGTGACCTTCAGAAGTTGTATTTGAAATTTTAAATTAAAAGGTGTTTATTATTAATGGCAGTCCTGAATGAAAAGAAGGTTGGCTACTTCCCCATTCTTTATCCTCCAATAATTTTACTATTACTGCTTGGAGAGAAATTAGATGAGCAGCAGCTTGAGGGAGGGGAAAAGAGAAACAAGGAAGGACTAATATTCTGGTGAGTTTCTAAATTACCATTCCTTAACTTGCTATTTTCTTTTAAAAGGATTATTTAATATTTTAAATGCATTTTCCAGACTGCTGAGATTGCCGTACAAAGGTCCATGATCTGCTCTATCTACATACTTGCTTATTTTTTAATTTGATGGTGATGGCTGATAATCATATAAGCGCATTCCTCTGTACTAGGTCAAATAACCTGAAAGAACAGTTTTTAAACATAAGTTTACACATCCGCTTAAATAAAGATGACTATATGATAGGGAAAGTGGAGAACAGCAATCTGCAAGTGAAAGGTATTTATTCTTTTGAACCATATTAGATTTCTTCATGTCATACAGCATTTTCTTTGCCCAACTGCAAATAATGTAAGGTTAAACTACTTGAATTCTCATATTCGAGTGGGAATGTTTTGAAGTGAGGATGACCAAAATAACTAATATCTTATTCCCCTGAGAAGTAGTGGTAAATAGATACAGAATATTTGTCTCCCTACTCTGACTATATTATAGCAAATCTGTATTTAAGACAGAAAGAAACAAATTTTATATACAAAAAAGTTCTATTTACGATAGTGGAATTGGAAAGAAAACCATTGGTATGTAAATTTATATGTCATGGATACTAATGAAAGTAAAGATACTTTATGGATCAAATGTTTCAAACAAACTTCAGGCAGCCATAAACTCAGAATGCAAAAACAGATTGACAGAACCTTGTCTGAAATACATGGAAAGAAGTAATGATTTCTTCTACATTACTTTTTTTTTTTAATCCTCTCTTTTCAACCTGTCTGTTCATACTGTCTAAGTTTTTTGTATTTGTTTCTGCCAAGGACAGTCCGCTGGCAATTACATCAGCAAGACATAGGCTAGTTGCCATACATATTACCAGGGATTCTGACCCAGAGACCAGTCAGTAGGAAGTAGATGGCAGGAAAAACAAACAAATCTCTCTCAAATTTGAGGAAGAAAGACTTTTAAAAAATAAACCCAACTCACTGGTAAATTGCCAACAGCCTTTGCGGTTTCTTTTTTCCTGCTTTCACATTTTTACACGGAAAAAAACACACACACACCAGTTTGCCTTTATTTCAATGCCCTCTCGCCTTCAGAGCATTATGGTTTGAATCTTTCCATGTCTACCTATGCAGTGGTGCTTTCTTGGTCAGTGACGACAGCTACGCAGTTATCAGTCAGAAATGGTAACACTCATTAACGACCTAACTTCAGGTTAATACAAAGAGGGAGGACACTCTTACTTTGGAGCTCTGTGATGGCAGTTGCCTGTGTTTCCTGTCCTTCAATTATGCCACCGATTGCTGAAAATATCTTTTAACACTGAAGAAGTAAGACCAGCCAAGTTAAGCTTTAACAGCAGAAGAAAAACCAGGATACACACAAAGTTGTGAAATATTAGGCCCAAAGGGACTATTTTTATTCTCTACTTACATAGGACAAAACAGATTGTAGTAATTTCTGCACCCATCCCATAACTACCAACTGGTTTAGTCTACAGCTTACTTTTTATGAGAATTTCTGGGTCTTTTCACAGAAGCTAATTTTAGTTGAAAGAGGATATGCGTGAATGAATATTTTAAATATTTGCTCTAAATTATGACATATGCAGCCTAACTAGGAGTGCTCTAAATCACCTCATCTCTGTGGACTATGTAGGAGCACTGAAAACCCATCCTCCCAAAAGTAACGTTATTTTAAATAATAATTCTGATTTGAACACTTCAGCAAGGGATAGTTCATATCTGTCTTTAGATTCGAACTTCCTTCTCTTCTTGAAAAGAATATGCACATAGCTACAGTATCTTTTGCACATACAAAAAGGAATTATATAACAAGTTTAGCAGAGCAGGAAGACCACATTTCAGCATTTTCTTTCAGTAGTAAAATGAACAAATCTAGCATTTCAAGAAAAATTTATTGGGGGTGGAGGGAAATCAACAGACACCTGTCATAACCACAAAAGCTAAACTATTTAATTTTTTTAACAACTAAAAATCCATTTACAAATAAAAGCATGATAAAGACAGACAGACTTTGGTTCTGTGGCCAGTTTGTGAGCATAGCTGCTCCCAAGTACGTCTTCACTGTAAGGCAAGATGGCAATGAAGCAGATTTAACAGTAGTCCACGCACAAAGGCAGCTTGGACCAATATTGTAGATCAAAAACTCTGACACAGCTCAACTTCAAAGGATTGTTTCCCGAGGGAAGAAGGAAAAACTATTTTCTCTGAGCTAAATTTGGTCAGAGACCAATTCTTTTTCAGATCCCATTTTTCCCTCCTTTATAGCATTTCCTAACTGGGCTTCAGTTAGATTTAGAAACCTTCCCAACTTGCCACCTGAGCATGAAAGCTTAGAACTTCACTGGAGGAAATTATTGATGTTTCCTCTAGTAATACTTTATTTCCTGGAGTATGAGTCCAAATAATCTATCACATTTCTCAAATGCATGCCTTATTGCAAAGATGTACACAGAGACACAAATTTCAGAAGCAGTTTCTATAGTAAAGGTGGTTCTTAAAACCCACTGGAGGATTGCAGGCATGGTCAACAGTAAAGAAAAATCTTTGAGGCACAAACTAGAAAAGACCAAAAGTAATTTGCTTTAACAAAATACAGCAGTATAGGAACAAAAGAATAAACAGACAGCAAAAGCAGTAAACTGCTCTGGCTTAAAATTGCTATATAGGTTCAAGAAATGACAATTTTAAGATGAGATTTTTGGGTTATGCTGGTGTGGAGACACATAAAAAGGCAAGGTTTGTGTGCGTGTGTGTGTCCATGGATCCTGCTCATGCAAGAAATTTTTCAGTCTCCAAAACAGTAGTATGTGTACACCTACAGAGTGAACTTATGGATGGAGAAGCACCATAATAGAATTCTTAACTACAGGGAAATTGCTCAAGTCTCATACTGCTCCTTAGAAGTAGTTTTCTAGAAGTCTAGCTATTAAACTTCTACATGGGAACTGTGAGCACGAAGTCCAGAAGAAAAATGTTACACACAAATACATCTGAAACACTTGAGTAGGCCATTGAAGTTTTCCTATTGTACCCTATTCCATTTCCTCTCTAGCTACTGCCCTTAAAAATGCTCTTACTCTCATTATATAAAGGTTATTAAGGCTCTTTCCTCTTTCTGATATGATTTTTTTCTTTCCGAACCTTCTTTCATATAAAAAACATCACCAAAGGTTCTTAATATAACTTAACATTTTCATGCTGACTACACTGTAGTGTCTGTACTGCCTTAAAATTCTTTTAATAAAATAGAGATGACTGTCAAACGTGCTATTTAGATACTTATAAAGCAGTTTAGCAGGGTGTACAAAAAACACTTTGAAACGTCATCTCATCAGGTTGTCTCTCACAGAACAGTTTGAAAAAAAGTGGCAATGCCCTAATTTATGGGTGCTTCTCTTACAAGCCGTCTGCCTCAAGCAAAACAGCTGCCAGTGATGCAAGCTGGGAAAGTAGCCAATCTGGCTCACATGCAACTATATACCCAAGAGAGCAATTAATAAGTCACAAAACAGTACCCAATTATGCAAGCAATTTTGAATCTTGGGGCTCAGAACAGGGCTGAAGGACTATGAGACAGCCTGAAGGAACTCTCAGCATTCAACTACAGTGTATGGATGCTGTGGCACCAGCTGATCTTTGCTCCTTAACAGCTTTTACACAAGTGAGAAATTGAAATTTCACCTAAAAGCTAGCAAGCTTTTTTAAAAACATGAAACCAAATCACAATATTTAAATTGCAGGAAGGTATCTTAAATAATTGCTCAAGTCCCAAGACTCCTGCAACGCTAGCTTTCATTCAAAGAGCAAAGGCTACTTATTCAAGAAAAGAGTATGAATAGGGTTTTTTACACAAGTGACATTATTTTACCCTACTTATATGAGGGAATTAAAACAAGCATTATTTCTATTGTCTTCTTTCAAATATTACCATCTGAGTTTCATAAATTGCTATTTGTTAAGAACAAAATGTAAGAATGTAATAAAGAAATCCTCTTCAGCCATGAACTGAAAAGCAACCAGGGTTATTTTTTTTGGCAGGTAGCAGGAAAGTTTCAAGCTGAGCACATCCAAGTAAGTTTTGACAGTTGTATCATATCAAATTAATTTTTTCAATGCTCTTCTGTTCACAGCAAGTTTTCACTAATAGTCAAGATATAGAAAAATTAAGGTTTGCACGTTTCAGTCTCTTAGATTAACTTAGAGCTAAAAATGAGTCCACATGTGTTTTGACAGATTAACTGGAAGAACTGTGTATTAGGAGACTAGATCCAGGTTTGTAAAGAGAACACACACTCATCCACATGTGTAATAGAAAAATCAAAAGAGAATCATTATTAAACATGTAAATATGCCTTATTTGGTGGTGGTTTTCTGTTTTGTTTCCTAATGTAACAGGAATAGTTGTTTGCCAAAATATTATTACAGTATCACTGCTTGGCAACTGTCACTACTGCAGAAGATACTCCAAAATGAAGAATACAGCCATACCTCTGTTACAAGCCCTATCCCAACATTACTTCCCCAAATAAGTGTATAAAAGTTACTTTTTGTTTTCAAAACCAGAAAAACTGAGGTGATGCCTAAATCAGTTATCTCTCTACCTTCTTAGTTACTCCCTCCTCCCCAAAATAGAAAAAAATTACTCATAAAGCCTAGTAATTTGTTTGCATTTGTAGCAAAAATTTAAAAAAGATTCATTATAACCCCATTTAATAAAGCAGTATATTAGAAATCATAAGATCAAAATTAGTTTGGTAAATTTGAATTCCAACAATGTAAACAACTTCAAAGAGGTACATAACGGTAATACACCTACTCAAACAAGCTACTTGGTTCAACAAGACACATTTAGAATAGACAAGGAGTAGCTGGAGTAAGACAGAATCACAAAGAATTCCACATCTTTAGAAATCTCAGGATAACAAGGCAGAAGGAAAACTCCTGCTTGATTATATGGCACCTGCAATGTAATTAAAAGATTTACAGAAAGGAACTCTGCTCCTCATAATTTTAGCAAATCTTTTGGAAAGGGCTCACTATTAAAATTACAAAGTTAAAAAACCAAAAATTCAATATGAATGCCCCAAAATTCATTTAATGAAATATCCTATGATAAAAAACCAAGAGATAACAGTCAAAAAACTACACCAGAAATTTAAATTGAAACTGAAATTGCCATGCACTTAAAATGAATGTCAGGTCTTTCTCCCACAGGTAATCTCTATCAAGTAACAGAGCTCACACAGAAGCTTACAATGAAACCCTTGATACCTACAATTCCCAAAATTATAGGAACTGGATCATCAGTAAAATAACTACTTCTCTATGAATTTTTTGAAATGATGCGACAGGTTCAAAAGCTGGCAGGCAAGAGTGAACAGATGTACAGGCAAATACAGACAGCACACACGCTCTCCTGGACCTTTCTGCCTGCAAGGCAGAACCACATAAGCTTCACTTCCTTTGGAAACTGAGCTAAAATATTTATTATACTTCCAATGCTATTTGCTGAATAAACATACTACTACTTCTACAGGAATTGTTCTTTCTGCTCTAATTTCTTAAAAATTAAATATAACAGTTTAAATCTACCTATTATGTGAACCTAGAATGTCAAAATTGTGAACGACATGACAAAGCATCAGGCAACCTCCCCAAGAGCATTTAAGAGATGTAAAGGAGCTGCAGTCTCCTTCCTGCCACTGCACCATCTTTCTATTCCCATATCACACAAAAATGCTGAGGCCATGCAGTTACCCCTCAGATACAGATAAGGGCAACAGCTATCTCTGATCTCAGCCATAGTATAGTTTTGTTACTTGTACCATCTTAAATTTAGTTTCGTAAGCCTTAATACATTTTGATACAAGGTGCGCTGTCAATACTTACAAATGCATTTGCCAACTTTAAGTAACAAAACAAAACCAATCAAATCTTTTGAAAAAATATTTAGGTAGACAATAACTCTACAAACTTTTATGACACATGATGTACCCAATTGGCTTTAGAAAAAACGTCCTATAGGCATGCTATTACTTCATTATTTATACAGATAGTATAAACACTTGCCAGGTATGGCAAGTGAACCTGACAAGACAGAAATGCATATATTGAAGCCTGCCATTTATTTAACAAAGTAATGGTAGTAATAGAATCATGAAGTATAAGCTGAGGAGTGACCTTTTTAGAGCATCTAACAAACAAGAAGCCATTTGTCAGACACTAACATACTACAAGTGCTTTGAAGGGCCATATGAACATTTTTAGTCAGTCATACCAGGGCACAGCTATGAAATTTTCCATTCCACTTCACAGTTCTTCTGATTTTATGAGCAATTTAAACCCATAAATAATCATTTTGTATAATAACAAAAGAAAAAAATATTTTTTTGTGCAATATAAATGTGGTTTGTGTAATCTGTAGAAAGAGTAAGATTGCAGTTTTTGCAATGAAGTCCATTTGAGCAAGGACCAAGTTTAACTTGAAAAGTGAAAAGAAAGTTACATGAATCACATATAACAATACAACTGAAGTGTATAAAATGACTAAATAATTATTTCCCAATATTTTTATCTATAATAATGCCAAGCTCCTTTAAAAAAAAAAAAAAAATTTAACACACACACCACCCCCATCCCCACCCCCCATAAGTAAAGAAGTTAAAACAATGACAAAGACATTTGCAGGAAAATCAAAGTGCTACAAACTGAAGAAGGTCAAAAGTATTACGTCACAAATGAACTTTATTCTACAATGACACATTTCAAGTCTATCACATTTCAATAGAAACCAGTTGAATAAATTTTAATCACAGTTAGTTTTTCAATGTAATAGCAAATATATTTAAAAAAAAATCTGTAAGTTTAGCTATATCTTTTGTATGTTTTGAGTTGCACAATCTTCCTAAAATAGAGCACATGAACACACTGGATAACTTTAGAATTAGGATAGGAATTGATTTTTTAGTTATGATCTTTTGGGGGGCATAGTGACACACCACTTAGGAGGTCACACCACTGATTATATATATACATTGTTTGAACAGGAGCTTTTTTTGCCTTGTTTGCTTTTCTATAGTAGGCATTACATTTTGAAATATAAAGGGGACTATATAAATACTCTCTATTAAAACACAAACCAGATGCAACCATAGATATTTCTCGTGGTATGAAAATATACAAAAAAAGACTACAGGCTGATTTCTCCATCATTAACTTCTTAATTTTAATAAAAAATTCCAATACCTCATTCTACCATTCCTCTTCCACTATTTGTTGCATTGATCCAAAACAGTTGGGTGTTTTTTAAAAGAAAAAACAAAACAAAAACAAACAAACAAACAAAAACTCAACAAAAAACAAAGCCACTTGGTGGCTTATAGTTATTAGATCCCCATGGCTCACACTATGGTGTTCTCATCATTGAATGCCAGAAGCAGGCAATGCCCTTCCCAAAGAAGTTCCTGAAGAGCTTTCCTACTTCAAAATGGTCAGAGCTTCTGATATTACTGAGGCTAGCACCATGCTGTAATATCCATGCTGGTCATAACCTTATATGCAACTACTGAACACTAAATTCAAACAGCATTATCATTTGAAATTTCTAACAGTCTAAGGATGTATCCTATTTTCAAGCTACCATTCTGACAAAGTATCGGAGATACCAGAAATCAAATAACTCAAGTAGCTTAATGCTCTCTCTGGACTCATCAGTAATGTGCTAAGACTATTGCACTAGGCAGATGATGCCCACAGGAAGCTAATGCTGCTCCTGCCTTCACTCCAGCTCAGATAACAGCAGATTATGAACCATTCCTCATCTGCTGCAACAGGAGAAAACCCTAAGCACATTTAAAACCTTTTACCACAACTCTGCCAGTTCAGACATATATCACCACAGTCATTAGGTAATTTAAAAGTACTTCAACTTTCCCAAATCTATATGGCACCTTAGATTTATACTGAACTGTAACATAAAAGGCCTTAAATACGGAAAGTGGTAAGTCCCATATCCAAAAAGTACTTCAAACCTGTGGGAATGTTTCAGGGGGCATGAAGACACAATGCTTGGTTTATTCATCAGCTGATAGCTAAGGGCCGATAAAGTCACTCCTCAAGCATATGTTTAGTGATTCCTTTTTATGGCATTATTCTAGAATGACTATGTGTAATGACTGTCAAATATAAAACATTTGTTTAGCGAAACTACAAGATTGGTCAATAATTATAAAGAAAGTTTATGTACTCTATCAGTTTGACATGTTGGATATGGAAGAAAAATAACTGCTGTATACATTAAAAAAAAAAAAGGAGAATATTTTGGCTGGAAAATAATTTCTAGAAAGCGCCCACCATCACGTCCCTTGGCTGTGATGTTCTTTGTGGCAATAATGTAAACTTTTTGTCTTCTTGAGTTGCTAAAATTTTTTTTTTTAAAGACAACCTGTGCCCTCTTTCCCTGAAGAACTTGCATTCCCCAGACAGTTTCCTTAAAATCCAGCACTAAACTGAGAAACTGCAAGAAGAATCACAGAAGCACCACCCTTTTTGGAACTTGCAGACATGCTTTTCCCACCCCCCCCCACCCCCACCCCCCCAGGCAATTTGTAAGTTGCATTTTATAATATTATGATAACAGAGACTACTTAAGTGGACAGATTGACAGATAAGAGAAAACAAAAATATTTTTTCTTTGAGAAGACACCAGTCTGCACTTGGACAATACCGAAAGCCTCTGCCAAGCAGAAACAAGTTTAGAGGTCAAAATCAAGTGCCACTAGTGCTATCTTGAACAATAATCACTGTATCTAAAGAATGCTTCTGCTGATGCATTAATATTTCTTTTGTGATGAGGGGAAAAATGCAGACTGAACCTCATAGGATTGCCAGATGTCCTGTATAATTAAGATCTTATGTTGTAGTGGTCAAATCCAGTGCCTTATGAAAAGCATATAGGGTATATAGCTTTTCCTGTATTTCTGTGGTAACAGTTGTCTTTCCAAACATGCAGAAATCAAGGCTACAGGGCATTCAGAAAAAGTGGTTATTATGCAGATAAATTGTACTTTCAATGCATAGTTAATCTATGTATGCACAGTTTAGTTCTCTGCCATTGTCCCAGGCTTTAGCATCTAAACTCTGGCAACCCCAAAACACTGCCAAATTTCTACAGACAAAGAAAGAGTTTGTTTCAGCTCCAGATGTGATTGTGACTAAGGAGCTACTTCTGACCTCCCTCCACTCTCCCCCGACCTTGGCAAAATACTTGTAAAATGGGACTATTTATATTCATGCGTGCCCTCTCATAACTGCTTCATTACTGCATCATCAGTCTGTATAGAAAATGATTACTGGTGGTAAAAGATGCAAATTTGACTTTTTTTTGTACTATTAACATGCAAATGCTTGAACCAAATTGGTACAGGCTGGTGGGAAAGGAAAAGAAGTTAAACTGCTGAGAAATCAGCATACTACATAGTGAGCAGATAAAATCTGTCATTCTGAACAGCACATTTACACCAATATAGGCAGTGAAAGGCTGTAAGACTTTTTCACTTAGGATTTAGAAAAACTTGGATGCCACTGGGGTAGATGACAGAAATTGCCTGCAACAGCAGTGGAGACAGCTCTCCAACTAGATATTAGTTGGTCTTCAGCAATTTTAACCTAAATCTTCAGAATATATGTAAAATATATAGAAAATATAAAAGAAAGTGCAAAGTAAACTCCTGGAAGTTATGAATAAAGTAATAAAAGCAATAAAATTATTATAATCTTTTGAAGCGATCTGATAAATCCGAAGCTCTCAATATATATGCCTCTCATCTCCAGGAAATGTGAATTACCTGGTTTCTCAACTGGTAGAAATAGTGTGATAATGCATGACTCAGGATATGAGAACGGCTTCTGTTTCGTGTAGAGCTGAATCTACCCCAGTGAAGCAGGACATTTTTCTAACCATTAGGCCCTCTCAGACCCATCCATTAGGCAATTAGCGTGGTGCAAGCTGCTACTTTTCAGCTGCTCCATCTGAAGCCTCTTACTGTTTTTTAAAAAACAAAATACTTCAAGTTATCACCCCTCAGACAAAATACACTGGAAATGTATTACTACACCGGAAATAAAAGCAAATCCATTGGCAATTACTGCAAAACAGCTGATGTATCATAAACTAGCCAAGCCATTGTAACATACCCACCCACACGTCTAAATGATTATGGGATAAAAGGTTAACTTAGACCACTTTTAAATAAGGAAACAATTCAGTATTTCTTTCTGTTCCACATATTTAGTGTGACCTCATATGTTCTTTACCGAAAACCTTCTGAACTGTGAATAGAATACAAATTAATTTTCTAATGAGTTTTCTATAATGCTATTAAAACCCCCTCTCCATCTTCTCCAAGACAGATGAAAGCATTATGACAAATATCTTAAAGACAGACCAAGAGAGAAAGACAATTGAAATAGACTGCTTATCAGCATAACAACACTGATGCAGACAAAGATTGTCATTCAGCTATTATAACCACAAAATGAGCCTTTCTCATCATACTTTCAACCCTGAAACAAAACAAGGCATAGCTCTTAAAAAGTCCTATAAACTACAGAATTTATTGCGTATCTCTGATTATCTACACTGACTATTTTCTCTGAACATATCCAGCCTGTACCTGGAAAAAAGACTGCTGGAAAAGGAAAGGCTTTATCATAAGCATGTACAATGGAAGTGTATTGAAGGGTATTAGTACTGTAACATTTCAAGCAAAACTGTAAAGCACAAATGCAGGTTTCTTAAAAGAATCACAGTGCTTTACATAAAACTCCACTATTTGAATTGAAATATATCAAACTCTGCTACACAGTAATGTATAGTATAATATACATATATATATTTGTAATAGAATTGTATAGCATATAAGCAGCACTCACCATGTTCTAGACATTAAAAATATTGTGGCTAATGTTTTAGGATCACAGTACCACTGCCATGTGCTCATATATTATAAACAAAAATTTCAATTCATGACTGACAGAACTTGTTCTATTGCAGCAGAACAATTAATTAGCTGTCACATTCTTTTTTGGTGATGCATGTAAGTAGTTCGTCATCACTTATTCAAGCGAATGGAAAGCATTTTTCAAAATTCAATGTATAAAATGTATCTCTGAAATCCTCAGTATCATAAGGTAGCCTCAAGTTAATGTGTATATGAATATAAAAAGAAGCAAACACTCTCACCGTCAATATACTAAGAAGACTTAGTTTTAAGGGATTTACAGATGGGTAAATGAGATAGAAATTTTGTCTGTCAACAAGAAATACAGCAAGTGTGAGTTATCATACTTGAAAGACAACAGATGAGGTCTGTGGAAAGAGTACAGCACTTTGCTTCTTTACAGTTCAGTGTGTGGCCCCCACACTCACTGAATGTAGTTCAAAACCACTCAGCAAAAAAATTTTTTTTTTTTTTTTTTTTACTTACTCTGGCTTTGGTATAGTGCTTATCATAACACCTGAATATTCACAAGCTTTCTTACAAAACTAATTACAAAATGCTTATAAAATATTGGAATACTTATTAACTCAGATAAAAAATAATTAAAAATAATCTTGCTAAATTTGGATGTCTAACAATGTTCCGTTTCTTCCACCACTTACATAGATTTTATGCATTCAAAGTATGGTTGACAGTCTCTGGCTACAGCAAAGAGTGGTTACCATTATTGCAAATTGGATCCGTAGTCTCAAGGGAAAAAAAAAAAAAAAGAATAAAAAAACCCACCCAGCACAACAAACCAAAAAAACACACAAGTAGTAATCACTTGGGAAAAGTTAGATTTTAGTGACTCACCAAGGATCTCACACACACAAAGACATTTTAACAACAAAGTCAGAATAAAACTCAGTTCTCCAATGCAATGCTCAACTCCCTCAAGCCTAAGCCCATCTCTTCTTTTTTTCCCTGACCTCTGACTCATTCTTGACACTTATTGGGGTGCATGGAGAACTGGGAACTACAGTGAGAAAACAAATTTACAAATCTCTCATTATTCACTGCAATGCAGCACAGATTTCAGGATTTGGGGGACAGGGAGGGACAGGAAAGGTATATGGAATTATATAATTAGAACTTGCAAAATCATAGGCATTTTTATTTCCAGAATTATTTATTTCTTTAATTCCTTCAGAAACAGAGCCCATGTTAGCTTTTTTATTGCTACTGCCTAATTGTTCTCAAGAAGGCAACCCAAAACTTCCAAATTCCATCATATGTCATCACACTGATGGAGTGAAGAAGATCTGTTCCACTGGAGCAAGCAATGGTTGAAGTCAGGTTAGCATCTTTTATTCAGATGAATATTAGATGCTAAGAGCCTTTCTCAGGTGCTTGTTTGCAGCAGAGGGAGATGGTGTCATTCGGGCTCCTGATTGCAATGTTCCTCAGCAGACATAAACTTCTGTTTGTTCTCTCAAAAGATTTACAGCCCTGTCCCTTCCAGCATTAACCCAGGCCCATCCCTTACCTGAAGAATGAAACTGGAATAAGAGGCTATCTCCAGCTATGTTTACTTCTCAGGCTTCTCATCATAACCTCTTTGTCTAGCAAGTCAATCTCATTACTCCAGACATAAAATTATCCCATTCTCATCCAAGTTCAAACCATCATTCGAACCTCCTGTCCTTCAGCCCCAATTTCTTCCCTTCTGCTCTACCAAAACATTTTAACTTATTTTCTTCCCCGCACTTACATCCAGTTCTTATCCCTGCTGCAATCAAATCAGGCAAGACAAGGCAAGGGAGAGACAAAGCACAGAAAACCAACATCCTCCTATTCAGTTCTGGGGCACAGCCCAAGCTCAGAGCGGAAACTATAGTTTCAGTGAAGTCCACTTCAGATAGGATTGTACGCACTGTGGTGGAATCTTCAGGTACTGTGCTATAAAGATAAATGAAGTTTTACTGAGCATATGCAAAATACAATTTTTAAAAATATAGCTGATCTGAGAACAGATTTTCACAAAGATAAAAATACACACATCCTTGCCATAAAGGCCATTTCTCTTCAGTTTCCAGTCTCATCCTACAACAGAGGAGTTTGAGAAAACATTCATCTTAAACCAATGAAAGAAAAAGGAAAGAAAGAATAAGTTAAGTTTAGTCTATGTGTCAAGTTAATAGTTTTTATTTCGGAAAAGGGAAGCAAAGACAAGTTAGATTATAATTTAGCAATCTATTTGCTAATCAGTTTAGGCTAGACAGGTTTAAGAAAAGTTTGACTTCACTTCAGAACCCTATATCTAACCTAACAAATGTTGTTCTCCTATGTGCAGAGCTAAAAAATAAACCATATAAATTTCCATTCAAATACATCAATATTCAGTCCAGGTTTTACATTTTCATGACCTATCGCATTATATAAAAATGAGCTTTACATACTTGTAATTTGAGTTCCTCAAGGAGGACTCCATGCATTCATGCTAACAAAATACATCAAATAAAAGCAACTCCTGTATCAATACTTGTTGTCACTTAACCCCTGCCTTCGGCATTCCAATCAAATCTGATTCTTCCAGTTCCTCAAACTTCTAATACTTGGTAATTCAGGTGACGAAGTGGAGGGTGCACAAACAGTATAAATATTCAGAATCAATTTCTGAAACTCTAACTGGGAAAAGGTAACTCAGTTTTTCTCTAAGAGTTCTTCATGGTTCAGGTTACACAAAGATTGTAAACCAATGAAGATAAAAGAAAAAACAAGATTAAATATCAAGAGGGGAAACATTTGGCAAAATTAAACATTAGATCTAGAACTTGGAACAACAGAATAATATTTTATAAAAGTATTAATGGAATTCTGTAGCAAATTTGCAGTAACAGATAACTGTGCAGCCTACTTTTGAATTCAAGTTTGCTCTGAGACAAAAGTTCATTATTAATCATTATGGATACAAGCCAAAAGATTCTTTATAATTATGTTAAAATAAGGTAGATTTATATTGGGAATTTGGCTACTGTTATTTTCATTCATGTTAATTAAAAAAAAACATAATTAAGTTTACTAGCCTCAAAATCTGTTTGTGTTTTTCAATTAACAAGAGATTATGACTTTAAAATTTTTAATTTACCTGTCCTTTCTTCCTTCCTCTTCTGTATGCAATTGCAATCAAGAATGCTCATTTAAATTACAAAAGAAGTAACAAACATTGTCCTACTGGTTTCAACAAAGATATAAACTAGCTACACTGGATCAGACCACCAACCTCCCTATGCTAGTATCCTGTCTTTGACAAGTCAGCAGAAGATTCCTACACAGAAATAAAAAAATCTCTTCTCCTGAACATTCCCAGTATCCAGCAATCTGCAGCTCAAGTGCTTCCTCAAAGTGGCACTGCATTTAATAGCTCTCAATGAATTTTCTTCCTTAAACCTCTGGCATCTGTAATGTCTTATCAAAAGAAGTTTCATAGCTTAAAATGCACACCATCTCAAGCAGACTCAAACGTGTGATACCCCTAGCCTCTTAGGCTTTCTCTGCCATGATTTCGCAAACCACTGTCATATCCTCCCTATAGCTATCTTTTTTCCATGATGCAGTCACAGTTTATTGTATAGAGATGGAGTTAACTTCCGCACAGCGGCCCTCATAGTGCCTTGTACGAAAGGGTTTCCAATAGCTTTGATTAGCCCTGTTACCTCTTTCTCATCCCTTCTCCAATCTTGCCTTTTAGAAATCCAAGCAGACTGTATCAGATAGATCTTTATTATCTACAGTCTTGCTGGTTCCTTCAAAAACATCTCCTAAATTTGTTTGATGCAAGACTAACAAAAGGAGTGTTGACTCTTCCCCAAAATATCACCTTTCTCTGAAATGGGTAATGTTAGCGTTTGTTATGATTTCTACTAATTTAGCTGCTATGAAAGTCATGATTATTGGCCAACAGTTCTTTAGAGCTCTCCTGGGAACTTCCATAAAGTGACATGGCATCAGCCAACTTGCAGTCAGCTGGGATCCAATCAATTTTAAGTAAAAAGCTGCACATTACATTCAGCAAGCAATTTGGTTGTTTCATCCTCAAGTTTCTCCAGAACCTTAGGTATGCGTTATCTGTTCCTGACATTTTGCTGGTTTTCCTTTAACAAATGCATTTTACAATACTTAAATTTTACTTGAACCCTCTGAAACATTGCCTGTAAACTACCAGCATAGGAATTTTCTCCAGGTTCTCCTACAGCAAACATTATAAAATAAATGTTTTCCTGCTGTGGCCTCATCTTATATGGATGCTCCTTCTATTTCTGAGAACTTAAAAGTCCTACAGGCATTCTGGGAGGCTTCAAGCTTCTAATGTATTTGTACAAATATTATTAAGAATTTTTTATATTTTCTATAAGTCACTCTTCAGATTATTTTTGATCCGTCTTGGACTATTACATTTAACTTGTCTGTTCTAGATATAAGCTCAACTTTTTTTGAGAATGCTTACTTTTTCCTATGAGCCTTTTTTACCATCCTGTTTAATCATGGCATATTTCTTTTTATCTTTATATCTTGTTTTGATAAATGGCACGCATTTGTCTCAAGTTTCCAGTATGATGTCTTTGAATAGTCCCTATGACCCCTGCAGGGATTCTACTTTATTTACTTTCCCCTTTTATTTTAACATTTTTTCTAAGCACAAGTGTAATGGATCTTTTGGTTTCCATTGCTCCAGTGTGAATTCTGAATGATCACTGATGTTGTAATCATCATTACAGAGACACTCTCTGATTCCTACTTTGAAGCAGATCCTAAATATTGCTCAGGAAGAAGTGAGGAGCTGCTTTTCCTTTTCTGTTTCTCTGACTGGCTGCTTCAGTAAACAATCATTGATGGTATCTAAAGATTTAATCTGAGCACCCCACCCTCATGCAAAAATCTAAACAATCAACATAAAGATTTATTTCATTAATGTAGTTTTAAAATTCTTAAGGTAACACAAAATGCAAGATCTCCAAATGGAGAAAAGGTCTTGTTGAAACTTTTTTTTTTTTTTTTTAAAGTTCTTAGCTATCTGATTTCTTAGCTGACAGCAGAGGAACAGACAAGTGCCTGCAAGAGTCTCCATGGTTATTCATATGAAGACATTCACATTGTCTGCACAAAACATTTATTGTTTTAACTCACATAAGCCATCTACTTCAATATTCAGTAATAACTCTTGACAGTATTGACATTGCATGTTACAGCTTCATGAAGAGGGACTCACTCTAGCTTCCAAGACTTTTTTTCCCCACTGTCATGATATGTAACTCATTCTTTATCTAGCAGGTAAAATTAATATCGATATTAACTCCAACTCAATATCCAATGATTTACAATTATCTGGATTCTTTAGACTTGTGAGATTTTCACTAATCTTAATTAAGCACGTAGATGACAACTTGTAAGAAACAGTAACATTGCTCTTTCTTTTGTTCCGACTGGTTTGTAAGATAGTTTTTGCAAACTTTTCTACTGTGTTATTTCTACCCATAATACCACTATTAATTTCTAACTTTCTTGATAAAGCCTGGTGTTAGGAACTACCCAATTTTTAAAGTCCTATAGCATAAATTCAGTATATTACTGATGCAATGAGGAATTCTTGTAGACCTTAGAAGCACATTTTTATGTTACAGAATGTTTGGTAATGATTTCTTAGTGGTCCAGTCCATCAAACAGCTACTTCAAACCTTATAGTAGTTAATGAAGCTATTAACAAGAACCTCAATCTAATGGAAGAGAGTGACATCTAGCAGGGCCTTACCAGATGCTAACCTATTTAAGCACTAAAATCTCAGCTTGTGTGTGTGATCCAGCACCTTTCCTACTCCAGGGTTCCTCTGCTGCATGGTTCTTCATTCACAAACCCCCCCCAAGATTCACTAATTATTTGGTAAACTTGCATCAGATCTTTCTTCAGGAAGAGGTCTATAAAGGGATTTCAGAATTATTTCTTTAGCTCACCTACTAGCAGTTAAACTAAAGAACAGTGGGTTCAAAATCTTCCTGTAATCTGTTTATGAAAGACAACAAAATTTGATACTATTCGCAAACAGGGAATTTTAAAATAAACTTTGTGTTTACAGAGTAAAACAGTTTAAAAATTCTAGTGTAAATCACATAGAAAACTCCTAAAGAATTACAAGCTAAAAAACTTAGGTAGTACTAGCTCAGTCGCCACAGTGGCTGGAGTTCAACATTGACTCAGTACTTAAATATTTGTTCAGCTTCTTTCCCAGGATTCACAGCCTGAGAAGAATTACGTGCTACTGCAAACATGCCCTCAGCAGTACCTGAACTAGTTAGCTATGTCTACACAAAATTTCACACCAACAGGTACACAGTCTTCTAGGATAATTGCATTTGAAAGGAACCTCTAAAGGTCATAGAGTCATAACATGTCAAGAGTAGATGTTTTCTATGAAATAGTAAATGTTATCCTGTATCCCCATCTTAGCTTTATACCAAAAGGAGTAGTTGCCAATTTTAGTTCCCTTGTTGTGATAATTTCCATTTCAAGCCTCACTTCTGCTAGGGTTTGAACTCCAAATATTAACAAGTGGTTAAGTTTTGACATCAGGGATGAAATTCCCTTTGCAACTGCTGTAACTCAAAGTGGGATGGTAACCATGAGCCTTCCCAAGTAGTCTGGGGACCATTGCTGTACAACACATAAGAGAATTGGTTATTTGGTCAAAAAGAATGCTCAGTGTCTGCAATGAGGCAAAGCTACCAAGAGCAGAAAGAAAGTAACATTTCACAAAATATGCTATGAATCCACTCTAGAAACAGCACGTTAAGGTGGTTGCCTCCAAAAAGGAGCAACGCAAAAGGAAATCACAAAATAAAGCTTATGTGTTCAAATTGCCTCCAAAGACTACCTTAGGCGTTATCATATTTAAGTTGAAACTAATTATTTCAGATATCATGCCTAGTTTATCTACAAACCTTTCTTTTTTTGGCAGCCACATGTGAACTATCCCTCGTAGAAGTATTTATTCCAGGCTACAGAGACAAAAAGCATATGTACAAATATATTTGATTTGTAACTTTATAAATGCACCTTATCAGCCAACTTTCTTACTAATTGCTGTAGAACACGTGCTAACCAAAATCAAGCTATTATCTGTTGATGGCTCCTAGCCTTTCAGGATATTTCTGAAGATGCTAACTTTATACTTGTTTAAATTTATATCTGGAATAAAAGTAGAAGCCAAATGAAAAATAGGAAGAAGAAATATACAAGATTAAAGGTAGAACAAATTTATATTTTCATAATCTTTGTATAAACAATCACAAAACAACATCTTACTGTTAGTCAGTTATCACTGAAATATTATTACATTTCCAGCATCTCATACTAACATCACACTTCTTCCCACTTTATTCCGTTTCCTTATTAAAGCCTAATTTTCCTATGCAAATAAGTGAAAGTTCTGAAAAGTTCTGTTTACTCTACAATGTGTTTCAGAATTTTAAAATTATGTTTGCCAGTTTAAGATGTATTGAAAAAACCTATGAAAAAAACCTACATCATAAAATAATGCAGCTTTAATATATTATGATTCTGCACTGGAAACGTAACTTTTTGAAAACTAACATTGGACTGCTAAAAAAAAAAAAAATCCAGCAAATCACTTATGAAAAAGTTATAAAGAACCAGCATAGGTATTTCTTGCAAGTCTGGAGAGAAACGTTTCTCAGTTTGTCTATTATAAATTTACAGAGAGAAATTTTGGGATCAGAGCCCAGTTACAGTTTCACAAACTAATAGAACATACAGGATGGTAACTAAGAAACCTAAGACAAGAATGGTTGCTATAGGTTATACTGCAATTAGGAAATGTAATAAAAGCCTGTTGCTTTATCTCAATTTAAGATAATTACAGTTAACCCACAGGTGCTATTGAAAATTTCATTTTAATATTTTATACTCTTAATTCAAGGAGAGATTATAATAACTGTTTAACAAATTAAATAGGTTCACTTTCTTAAAATTCATTACAGAAATTCGATGTATTTTTTATATATTCCAGAGCAACAGCTTTTAAAATTTGAAATAGGTTTGTTATATGATCATAAGTCATAAACAATGAGTTACTTTTAAAAAAAATATTTAATTATTATTTTTACTATCAACTTATGACCTAACAAGGAAAGAGTGGCCTTTTCTCTGTCTGTAAACCTGTATTTTGGGATTTCTGCTGTGGCTGTCTTTTGAAGTCTGTGACACTGAAAGGATAATTTTTTGAATAATCCACTACTTACAAAAACACATAAAGTTTGCTCTCTGTGAACAAGAGCAGAACCTGCAGAAAACAAATACTTCTAAAAAACCCCAACCACACATCCAAGATGGAGCCATTTCTCTGTAAGTATGCAAAGACAGTTATGGTCTGATTTCCAACTGATCTCACACAATTCCAACTGATCTCACACAATTCCAACTGATCTCACACAACACAGAATCAACAACTATCCCCTGCAAAAGGAAATGAATGTAACAGCACAGTATCATTTCTCAGTGAGCAGATTTTTCTGCTGTTCATTTGTCTCCAGGTATTTTGCACAAGAACATCTGCTCTTGTTGGGCAGAACTTTGAGTGGCATCATCTTGCAACAAAAGATCCTAATGGCAGACAGTTATCAACCTCCAGGAAAAAGCAAAACTATATATTCCTGCAACATATTCAGTCTAAGAATACACAAAGTCAGGAACTTTGACATACCAAGCTGGTCTCTAAAGTCATCTTAAAATATTTTTTAAACAAATTAGTTATTGTCACCATTAGATGTCACATATATTGCTACACTGAACTCATGATTGTTGCAAATTCTGCCCAAGGAACTGGTCAATAGAAAGTTAAACTCACCAAAACTACTTTTTTACAGCACAAAACCCAAAAGCCATCATAAAGAGCTGGGATGAGCCAGGTGCAAAACAGAATGAGGCAGTTCTTCACTAACAAATAGTAAGTAACCTGCTTTATCAAAGGAAGTTGTGGATGCAAGAAGTTTAAATAAGTTCAAGGGAAAACTGGGAAAAGGAGGAAGTGCCCGTAAGTTGAAGGGGAGACTGAACAGGTACTTGTAGCTAAATAGGTAAACCCCATTAGCAAGTCCTCTGAGATGAAAACAGGTGGAAGGTGGGAGAGTGTAGGAAGGTGGTACAGGAGGAAAAAGAAAAAAAAAAAATTAAAAAAAGACCATCATGTTACAATTTTTTTATCCTTCCATTGGCCTCTGACTATGGCTACTTTCTTTTCCCCCCATGATCTTTAATGCATTTAATTGCACATTAGCCCTTCTAATGGATGTGAAGATGATAAGCAGCAATGTATGATTACTGGTTTTATTGATTTTTTTCCCCTCCGTGTGCTGCTTCTAGAGACACTGCAATAACAGCCAGGTGCATAGGACAGATTAAAAAAGTTCTAACCCATCTTTTGGTCCCAAAAATCTGTTTTATATGACATCTTCAAGTCAAGGATGTAAAAGACATTTAACTGAGAAGGACAGATGTTAAACTTGACCTTAGACAAAGATCAGAGGGACAGATTATTAAACTAAATGAACTCTTAATCTGAGCCATTTTTATGCTTTTATACTCATGAAACTCACAAGTAACTTCACCATTTGTTTAAGAACAGTTTACTGAATTAAATGCAATTTCCTAACTCTACTTTTGCTATTGAAAGCTGAAGAAAAGATTCTTATAGTAAGAAAATATGGTTAAAGGGAATGAAAATTCAATAAAGACCTAGAAGAAAAAGCAGTAAGAGCAAATGCGTAATAGCACTTGCAGCTACTTAACTTTTATTAACCTGAATTAAAACCGACTATGTTCTTCTGAACAATGAAAGTTTACAAGACATGCTTACAGATGATACCAAACTGGGGGAATGAGAGTACATTCAGGGGCAGGGCTGCCATCCAGAGGGACCTAGAGAAGCTGGAGGAATGAGTGAATAGGAGTCTTATGAAATTCAACAGCATAACACATGAAGCCCTGCATCTGGGAAGGAAGATTCCCTTGCAACGATACAGGCTGAGAGCTGCTCTTCTGTAAAGGATGAGGGGCTGAACACGAGCCTGCAGCATGCCCTGGCAGCAAAGGTGGCCAACAGCATGCTGGTCTATATTCACAGGAGCACAGGCATTAGACCAAGGGAAATGATTGCCCCCCTCTGTTCAGCTCTTGTGAGACCATTCCTAGAACAGTACATCCAGTTTTGTGCTCCCCAATAAGACATTGATAAAATGGAGCAAGTTCAGCAGAGGACCACCAAGATGACTACAGGACTGTAGAACCTACCCTGTGAGGAGAGGCTGAGGGAGCTAGGCTCCTCCAGTCTGGAGAAGTGATGGCTTTTGGGGGGAACCTAACAGTAGCCTGCCAGTGTCTAAAAGGAGACCGTCAAGACAACAAAGCCAGGCTGTACCCAGTTGTGCGTATTGGGAAGATTAGAGGTGACGTTGAAACAAGAAAAATTCAGACTAGACATAAGGAAAAAAATTCTCACTATGAGGACACACAGGCAGTGGGATAAGGTAGAGCAGAGTGCCCAGAGAGGCTGTGCAGTCTCCATCCTTGAAGGTTTTCAAGGCCAGACTAGATAACACAATATAACAGTACAGGAAACGTAAAAAGCTTGATGTGGACTTGAAGACCAGTAAGACCATCACAACAGACACATTCAAAGTGGACCATATTTAAATTGACCTTTTCACCTTTATGCTTGCTAATGTCTTCCTATGTCCCACAGGTGTTTTCTTCAGTTCTAAAAGCTGCTGCTTCTATTCTTCAACCTGAAGATGAGATTCTATGGTTGTCATTTTTCTTCCTGCCTTATTAAACCATCCAGTACTACTACTTCCTATAAACTTTTTAGCTTCACTCTCTGGCCTACCATGACTGCAGTCCCACTACTATTTCCTTTACTTTCATAAAAAGATTTTCATACAAAGTTTTTGCTACAGGTAATTTTTACTCAGTGTGGGTGTACTGCAAGTATAACCAAAGACAAAAAAAATTCACAAAGGTCATTAAGTCAGCTCCACTCCAACTCTGGCACAAAGGCATGCAGTAAAATATTCCAAGAGTATCATTCCAGTTTTTCCAAATGTATAGACTCTGGCCAAAAATCTCTAAGTAAATATGTTTTGCTTGAACTGGAAATTGTATGCCTGCTTTCATTTCTAACAGTCCTATTTATTTCTAACCTTGAGATCAGGTATGTGAAAGCTTTATGCTGTGACACTTACTTCTTTTAAATTCTCATTCTAACTATACTATAGAAAAGAAGAAATAAGTCCATCCCTTTAAAGCAATAGCAAAGAGAACACATAACCCTCCTTGTTGTCTCCTGCAAACTAGATACTGTGGCATATGCAACAGAAGATACAACTACTAATCATAATAAAATACAGAAAAAATAAAGTATGACATTGCAAACAGTATGTATGCTTATTTAAAGCAGCAATCTCTTTGGCCTAATCTAGTTACATACTTTCGTCTTTTCTAAGAGTCTGCCCACAGCAGATAAACACACAAACCTTCTTGTGCTGCACCAACTGACGTCAGCAGTCGCTTAGGAACAGCGTTTGGTGCAAAAGTGGTAGTACCGAAACTATGTTTACAATTGAAAAAGAATGACAGTACGCAGGGCTCACCATAGCTTCAGGAGGAGAGATACAAATTTATAAATAAAAACAACAAAAGATCTTTCCTAAAACTTCATGGGATTTTTAAAGAATGTTTATCTGCTTAAATACCTTGCAGTGAATACCAAGAGTAATAGATTTTTCTGTATTTTAAATAATAGTACAATTTCCACTCCCTCCCACCAAAAAAAAAAAAAAAAAAAAAAAAAAAAAAAAAAATCATCAGTTTTAGAGAGCATGCTTTGAGCTTCTTTCACTTCTGTTTAATCTGTAAACAAAAATTCAAATCCAGTAACAACTTCATTGGGTAACTGTTTACAGGGACAAAGCCCTGTTGTTTCCACAGCAGGAAGACAAAAGAACTCACAAAACAACCTGCACCAGTAGAAATAATCATCCCATCACTATTTTCTAAATATTCAAATGTTTAGAAAATCTAGCATTTAAGGAACTTAGAAATCCTCTACTTTAAATAACTGAACACAAGAATTATTCTGAAGATCCTCAAGAATAAAAACCATAAAACTATACAGCTGTAAAGTTGTTTGCGACAGCTTCCCAAATAAACTTAATTTTGCAGCTACAGAATTTTAATTTACAAAAAATGTGTGTGAAAACTGTATTTACAGGTTTATTTATTGGTCCAGAGTAGTTTACAAATAAAGCCCAAATTTTGAGTAGCCTGACACTTTCCATTGTATAAACAACATATTACAAAATTTCTAACCACTTGTTACACTTCTGGAAATCTATCAAAGAAGGAAAAAAAAATTGCATAGTTTGCACAAGTTCAAAAAATGTTATTTAAAGTTAAGTGCTAGATTTATGTATTACACCTCTAGTAGGCATTCTCCAACTTCAGGCTATGGAAATTAAGCAGTTTTCTCATCTGAGATGGGCCTAATAAGAATGCACTGTAATGTCAGACATCATAACAGAGAGACTCTGTATCTTGTGTGCTCACATTCCTCCTGTTGGCTCTGAGAAAACATGAAGAAGCTAAAACTAGAATGGCCAAAAAAGGACACTGTAAAGAAGAAAACTGAAGATGTCAATATTACAAAAACCAGAATGCTTATTTTCATATTATTTTTACATAGTTCCAAGATGAAACCTCACGTTCAACAGTCACTTTCAACCTCTGAAGTATAATTAGTTACGCAGACACGAGAAGCTGTGTATGCATTTATCTGTTTTTGCTGTAAACACCTCCAATCAAAACAATGCATGGAAACAGAATACAATCTGCCTGTTCCTTTAAGCTAACATAAGAATCAGTATAAACTTGGGAAGGCTAACTGAAATATATGCTATATCAAATGGAAGTCATCAAAATCAGGAACAGTCCCCCTTCACCAAAAGAAACTCACTATCCATACGCAAAGTGGAAAAACTATAAAGACAGACAGTAAACAGGGATAATCCTCTTTTTTTAAATATTAACTTCCTGACATGAAAACAGTTTTATAACATTCATCCCTAAATTCTCTAAAACCATGACAATGTAAAGGAGCAAACAACATCAATTTGATCTGAAGCAGATAACGTGTGGTTTCATACACCTAATAGTAATTTTTTTGCCTGCTACCAGGAGTAGGAAAAGCTGTTTCTGTGATTTCAACGCACCCCTAAAGAATATTATATCTGGAGAATATCCAGAAGTAATTTGGACTAAGGATAGCTATTTGATCCTAAACTGAAACGTTCCGACACCAGCCAAAGGTCTAAGTAGTTTATCTGGAAGTCAAGCAGAGAGATCTGAAGAAAAAATTGGCTCTACTAAACTCAGCAAAGCCTTCCTTGTTGATTCTGTTATAGGTTAGAAATTGCTTCAGCTCGCTTTCTGATTTATATTCCTGTACATGAGCTCTAAGTCAACTTTTCCAGGATTTTGAATTTACTTCCCATCACACCTCCCACCATGACAGCTGAGAACTGAGTTGCCAGTTTTCTAATACCCTTGGGAAACAAAGCATCATTTTTCTGCTGCTGTATCTGGAAACAATCAAGGTGCTGAAGGGAACAACTAGCTGTGCAAACTGCTATACTTTGAGAATTTTTGAGGGGCTAGAACACAGCTCAACCGTGCTTCAGTGGACAGCACCAGCAGGAGATTCTCTTGTCCAAGGCTCACTGAGGGTAAACGTCCCATACAGATACATTCAGAAACCACCTGGATAATCTTTTAAATATAACTTGTGATAGGAAGCAAAGACCCAAAGGCAAATAACTGGTTGTTACCAAAAATGCAGCCAATATACTAAGCACACACTTGCAGAATTCTAGTTAGAATTATGCTCCTACAATGCCAGCTTTGTATCCCAGAAAGAGTTAAGACTTACTGGGAGATCGACTTTGTTGTTCTAATAACTGGTCTTGGAAACAGCCAAGTTTTAAGTGTCTATTTACCTTCTTCACCCTCTCCTTCATAAATGTTAGCTGGTTAATTTAAAAAAAAAAAAAAAAAAAAAAACACCTAATGGCAAAAAAAAAAAAAAAAAAGATCACCTCACTGCTAAAATAAATACCACATAGATATAAACACAATAATAAATGATAAACATACAAACCATCTTATCTGCAAACAAAACATGAACTTGGGAGATACAATGAGAAATACACTTCACTCATATAAATTACTTTTCCTTGAGGGAGGGGGAAAAATTAACTTGGAGCATCAGAAAAGACTGTAAGGAAAATAAGTGTTGTGGTTTGACCCAGCAGGCAGCTAAACACCGCACAGCCATTTCACTTACTGCCCCCGCCAAGTGGGATGAGGGAGAGAACTGAGGACAAAAACCAACCAACCAACCAACCATTCATGGGCTGAGATAAAGACAGCTTAACAGGACAGCAAAGAAAATAAAATAACAATCAAATATACAAAACAGGTCATGCACAATGCAATTGCTCACCACCCGCTGACCGATGGCCAGCAGCAATCCCCCACCAGGCCAACTCCCTTCAGTTATATACAGAGCATGACATCATATGGTATGGAATATCCCTTTGGTCAGTTTGGGTCAGCTGTCCTGGCTGTGTCCCCTCCCAGCTTCTTGTGCACCTCCAGGCTTCTCACTGGCAGGGCATAAGAAGCTGAAAAGTCCTTGACTTAGTGTAAGCACTAATTAGCAACAACTAAAACCATCAGTGTGTTATCAACATTATTCTCATACTAAATCCAAAACACAGCATTGTAACAGCTACTAGGAAGAAAATTAACTCTATCCCAGATGAAACCAGGACACAATGTTAAAACTTTAGGCTTTCTGGTCATTCTGAGAAAAGAAATTCTATGAAAATTCATCTTTTCCCCGAAAAGCAAGCTTCTTTGCTATATCCTTTTATCTGCTGTCCATTTTACTATTCAGGGCTCCACAAGAATAGGCTGACCTACTTCTGAACAGGTAAAACACAAAATAAAATACAAGTGAGACAACTTGCTTTCACATCCCAGCAACAGCAGTGAGGCATGCCCCATGCTAAGGCAAAATTTATTCAAACGCCTCCTTCAAAGAATGACCATTGCCATTCCATCCAGTAGTCTGTTACAAACAAAAAAATTAGTCTACTGCAAGAAAAGCTCAGAGTATAAATAAATCAGCCAATAAATGAGACAGCATTTCATTTATCTTGGAGCTGTCATCGCTAGACAGCTTGTTTCTTGTAAAGACTGGAGAATAGTGAATTAAGTCCTATAACATGACTGTCATGTTTCACTACATAAGACCATTTTCCCAAAACTTGAATAAAACATCTCAACAAGGAATATCAGAACAGTGAACACACTTTTTCATAAAAGGGGTAAGTAGCTCTGTGAGGAGCACAAACAATTAAATCCTTGGAACTTTTATGACTAGATTACCTGGCAACTTGGGAGTTGCAAGCTCTAAATGCCCCATTTTCCTGTATTTAGAGAACTCGTTCCATCTGTCTTTACTGGCTTCTTCAGTCTTTTTCATAATGAGGGTGCTAGGAGATCTCTTCTGGCTACTGATTTTCATGAAATTTACAGGAAATTTATTATTCAAGTCTGTCAAATTTAATTTAAATTAGTCAATGAATTCAAAGATACAAGGGATGGATGATTGCATGACAAAAAGGTACTTGAATTAAATTGTCTATGATGTGTGCACACATACACGTGTACATGCACATACATAAATTTGTAAACACTTACAAAATGTTAAAGTCATAATTTAATAGAGGGTTATATTGCCAATAAATTAACTCATAGAAGTACACAAAAAAAAGAAGGTCAGAATAGCCACTTCAGAGATGACCGGGAAAAAAGACATTTGTGGTAAGGGCACAAAAATTCCTCACCAAGTCCAGATATTTGACAGCAGAGGACAGTGCCTTTTCTTAGTATTTAACAGGAAGATAAAATAGAAGACAGGAAATTATTTCTTAAATACTTTTTGTCTTATAATGTAAACTTTAGGGATACATTGCTTTAGCTTATTGTAGGACTATGATTTCAAGAAGTAGTGCAAGTTCAGGACTAAAGTTTTAACAATGAAAGATGTTGTCTAGAGGAAATTCTATTTGGAGTTCACAAAAATGAATTGGTAAAGACTAGAAAAAGCTACTTATAAAAGAAATGTTGATTGACTTGCAGAATGGCACAGTTCGATTTATTTACTCTTCAATTAAAAAAAAATTCATATTGGTGCTTAAAAAACAGTGATGTGGAAACTTGTTATTACAAACACCATAAGACTGACTCACACTATTATGATTAAACAATGTTAACTCTCACTATCACACTTAAACAGTTTTAATTAATTGCCTCAGGACAGAAAATGAGCTACTACTTTGCAAACTAGAAAATGCAGTTTCTCAATGCGTATAAATGGTTACTAAAAATGACGATAACTGCTTAAACAAAAGCATACTCTACAGTTCATACAGGTTATGAAACCAGAATACTAAGCAACAAGTTTTAAATGTCAAAATGCAAAAGCTGTAATTTAATTTCAAAGGTTTTTTTGATTACATTTTTGACATTGACAATTAATTTTGCTAATATAAAAAAAAAAAGTCGTGTAGTTGCTTTGAAGCTATGAGATTTCTCTGTGAACATACAGGACATTTTACAATACTTAGACACATTGTGACTAGTCAGTCTTTAAATACACAGATCTGAAAACAGGGTGGGAAAAACACTTCTGGTTTGTGAATGTTAGGCATTCTAGTCTTTTTTTTTCTTTTTATGGAATTTTACTATTTCGGGTACATGAATTTGCTTTTCCTTATTTTTTTTTTAACTTGGAAGTAAATGTTCTAACAATCATTACTAAGTAATCAGCACAGTAGAATGCAGCAATTCCTAAATCAAATAAAAACATTAAAACTACACAAAGCACTTAAAAAAAGTTACGGAATGAACACAAAAAAATCCGCATCAGTTCACTAAACAGTATTTATTATAATCTCAATATTCCTGGTTTTCATATTGAAAATCTGAAACATTTTGAATACTTTGTTGAAATTTTCTGACAAAATATTATCTTCCAAAAGTACCATCTTTAAGTACTTTGGCAAAACAAGAATTCTTTGCTTTATAAGTGTTCCAAGAAAAGAGAGAATAAATCTCTATTTTATATAATGAAATCTAATAAATACGAATACATTACAGCTTTTTTTAGCATTTTAACATAGCAACAAAATCTGGAATCTTATTGTGGATCAAGCTATATTAAATACCAATACAATCAAACACATAAGAGATTCTGAAATGGTTCCTGTTTGATGCATCAGTTTCTGACCAATAGACAAAAGGGTAACCTTTAGTTTTCCTCAACCCATACAGGACTGAAATCAAGCTAATTAAATCAGCGCACAGTACATTTGCATTGAGAACAAAGCCTTTAACATATAAGAAAGATGAGTTTTTGACTGGAGGCCTCCAGATAGTGTGGCATAGAAAATAAGGCAGGGAAATCGGATTAGAATTGCCTAGTCTGGTCATGGGTTATATCCTTGTCAGCATTGACCATTTACAGAAAACGCTGGGTAAATTTCACAGAACATTCAATTTTTGACAGTTCGTCACCCACAACAAGGAGTTTTGGCAAAATATTTAAGCCTTGTGGGCTACTTTTCCATATGTTCAGTTAATCAAAAAGATTAATGGCAGAATGGAATTCAACAGAAAATATCCACCCATATTCTCCCAATTTCCTGAGTAGGTTTCACAGTATGCTACAAATTGTCTCAGCTCTACTGTTAGCAGCATTAGATGTAGCTGTTTTAAAGCCATCACAAACAGTAGTCAAATGTACCCCTTTTCTTGAGATGTTGTAGGGTCATTATACCTTTTTGCAGTCATTATAGTGGATGACTGCTAAGGGTCACTCTTACACTCTTCAAAAGTGCTTACCAAACTGTCTCGGTCAATGAATAATTCCCCTCAACTATTTCTTACAATATATTTCTAATAAAGTTTTCAGCTGAAAAGTCTTTGTACTGTTTTAACTCTTCAGTATATTTCTGCCAACTAGCCATACCTATTAAAGATCTTACAGACCATATTCTGGTAATTGCAGTGACAGAGGACCCTGCATATCCTTTATACTTCACACAGCAATGTCTAGAACAGATTATCTGGTACAATCATTTGCAAATAGATAAAGCCCTAAGAATTGCTAAATCTTTATTTTGACATAATAAAAAAAGTGTTCTAACTCCATCTTCTGGCTAGGAATAATTGGTATGTATGATCACAAACATTATTAAGTGAATTCAGCTTGACATCAGGCTTTACTTACAAACTTTATGCTTCTACAGTCTTGTTTCTTCTTTATGTGATTAGTTTTCTCTCCAGTTTATCATTCCTTTCACTTCCCTCTCACTTCTAGGTTTGAGTTTAATCTTTGTCAAACATCTATATAATCAACATTTTTGTTAATGTTTTAAAAATGTGAACTTAATCAAGGGCAAATTTCTGCTTTATCTTCCTAAACATTTTTTTTTTTTTGAAAAAAAGATGATGAGAAACCGTTCTTGTATTAGGAAAGTATTATTAGCTGCACAATGAAAGATCTAATATTTCAGATTTCATAAAGGGGGAAAGTTAGCAACTCAAAGCAGCAGGACTGCAGGTGTTTCCACAAGATTTTCTCTGTGATCACAAACCTCCAGCATATAGTAGAAGAAAATTCAAAAAGTTCACAAGAGAAACCGATACCTGAAGGCATTTGTTTGTACTCCTCAACAGATGAATTTATTCAAAAGCTGAAATGAGATGTTGTATACCTGCTTCCATTTTTCCACTCTCAACCCCTTCTGCAAAAAATTGTCATTGTGGCTAATTCTGGTGATTCTACTGGGATGACAAACAGAACATATAAGCAAACGCCTCTATAAAATGAACATACCACAGACTAAGAGTTACTATGAAAACAATATGTGATACCAGATTGGATTGTGTAATCCGCCTGGACACAATCCTCTGCAACATGCTCTAAGCGATTCTGCTTTAGCAGGGGGATTGGACTAGATGATCTCCAAAGGTCCCTTCCAACCCCTACCATTCTGTGATTCTGTGTGTAATTCCACATTATAGAAAATTGTAAACCACACAGAATTCTGAAACTGGCAGGAACAAAGTCATGGGACCTATTTGTCCCATGAAGTTCAGTCTGGGCTTGAACTATTAATAAGAAACTGTCATTTTGATCACATTTTCCTTTTTATTGCTGTCATGTATGTTAATTTTTGGCAACATGAAAATTAAGAGCCAAGGAGAGTTCCTGCAAAGAGCTGGATTGAAGCTTCCTTACTGTAGCAACTTATTTTATTGGAAACTTCAGGTACTCACAAAAGTGGGCTCAAAAATCATCAAAATACCTAGAAGCATCAAAGAGGGACAGACATACTTCCTGAATCAGCGGGGGGTGAGGGGAGGGACTTCCAGTTCTACATATTAAGGTAATAGCTTTTCTCCACAACCATATTAAACTACCATATTTAGTCCTGTAGATGGAAGCATGATGGATTGGTAAGAGTCCAAGACTCATAAGGTGACTCACAAAAGTGTTGTTGCAGTTTTATAATGTTTTCAGTTCACTTCACTCTGAAAATAACAAAGAATTTTCACATAAACACAACAGTATCAAAGCACTGTTTTAAATGAGTGCCAAATACTCAGGTATTAAGAAGAATCTGATTCACATGTGTCCTTTGCCAGTTCATTCTGTTCTCACATATGAATGCGGTATGACTGTCTGTTACCACACAATCTTAAACTGTTTTTCAGAAGAACCCTCTGCCCCATTTACCGTACAAGTCTAAGTTAGATATCTAAATTGCACTTTTCCATTCAAAGTCTTTATGAAAACTTTGTGTATAGTGTTATATGTTGCAAGCATGATACCGCACCTGATGCAATTGCTTAATATCTTACATTTTAAGTACCCATTTGCCACATTTCAGCTATCCAATGTTGAAGCATTCTGTTCCTTTTACTGCAAGTAGACAAACACAGAATATGCAAGATTGTCGCTCAAGACATAGGAAAAATACAGAGGCTTTTGGGTGTGAGGGGATGCTATTTTGACTGATTTATTAGGAAGTTCTAACACATCTATTATTTATGCTGCAGTGCCATTAGTTCTCTTAAATCAGCACAGCTTGGCATTGCCACAATAAAGGAGCAGTGCTCCCACCCCCAGCCGCTCATTCCCATCCCTGTGTCGCTCCCTCTCTTATGCAGCAATAGCATTGATGCAGACACGTGGCAAGGAACTACAAAAAGAACTGATTAGTTTTAACAGAGATTAGTTCCCTGATTTAGTTCACTGTGTCATCTCATGAATGCTTGTGTCAGCACAAAGGGGGATGGTGCCAGGACAGGAATGAGCAGACAGTGCTGGGAAGGACCACTCCTTTCAATGGAAGCACCACAAAGCATTCAGGGAATTGGAACATTTGAATAGTGGTGTTCATATAAGAAAGGAAACGTCCAAAGGTTAAAAAATAATAATAATAAAAAAAATCCTTTTTTGCAAATACATAAAAAACAATCTAAATTGGACATAACATTCTATGTCCAATTCATAGCTTCTTAGCATCAGAAAATTATCATGCACTGACCCTAGAACTCAAAATTTTAATCAAGACTTGCACTGCAATTTTACCTCCCAGCCAGCAAAAGCTGCTGTTGCACCGTGCATTTTAGTTAGTTCTGCTGCTGGTATTATCAGCAAAAGAGGCAAAAAAATCCCCAAAACCAAAGAACACCAAAATGTGAAGAAACAATGAGGAAGGTTGGAAAAAAAAATAAAATAAGATATCAGAAACAAATACAATAGCTCAGAATTCCAAAACTAAAAAAAACCCCAAACAAGCAAAACAAAAACGCAACCAACCCTCCCCAACCCCCTCGCCCCAACAACCAAACAAAACAAAGAGGGAGGTATAGAAAAGTTACTGATATCACTGTATCACTTGACTTCAAAAGCCCCTGAAGTCTCTGCCTCCAACGTGCATCTTAGCAAAAACATTTCCTCTAAATAGCTACAGTACACAAATGACAAGGTTCTAAGTCAGAAATGTTTATAAAATTACTATCCCAAAAGAAAACTGTAGAGGGATATGAACATGAGAACAATCATCTGCAATTGTCATCTAAGGCAATGAAAAGGAGGAACAAACTTTCCATTCCACAAGTTTTGAGGGAACTGTTACATTCTATTGATTAACTAAGGACTCAAATTCTATGTGGATACCAAACACATTGAGAGAAAACCTGACACTGAAGAAACTGGAAACAAGTTACTTGGACATAGATAATAAATAAGCAGCAAAAATCACAGAATGGTTTGGGTTGGAAGGGACCTTCAAGATCATCTAGTTCCACCCCCCCCTGCCATGGGCAGGGACACCGTCCACTAGACCAGGTTACCCAAAGCCCCATCCAACCTGGCCTTGAACATTTCCAGGAAGGGGGCATCCACAACCTCCCGGGGCAACCTGTTCCAGTGCCTCACCACCCTCACAGGGAAGAATTTCTTCCTAATATCTAATCTAAACCTCCCCTCCTTCAGCTTAAAGCCATTACCCCTTGTCCTATCACTCCATGTCCTTGTAAACAGTCCCTCTCCAGCTTTCTTGTAGGCCCCCTTTAGGTACTGGAAGGTTGCTATAAGGTCTCCCAGAGCCTCCTCTTCTCCAGGCTGAATAACGCCAACTCTTTCAGCCTGTCCTTAAAGGATAGGTGCTTCAGCCCTCTGATCATCTTTGAGGCCCTCCTCTGCACTCACTCCAACAGGTCAACATCTTTCTTGTACTGGCAAAGGAAAACTTGTAATATGCCAGGAAAATTTAGAAGTGGCTAAGGCCTGCCTTTCTGTAATCCCCCCTAGCTTTTATCCTGAAAATCCAAAACAAAGAAGCCAAATGACAGGTTTACTGCAGACTGAAGCTGTGAAGTCCTAGGGTGAAGCTGTAGAGAAAACTTCCTATTCAGAGGAAAGAGGGAGATTTTAATATCAGGGAAAGGGGCTGGTGAACAGAAGTAAGTCTACATAATTTCCTCTATTGAGCTTGATGATTACATGGAAACAAAAAACATTACTGGTAAAGATGGTTTGAAAACAAAAAGTTGAAAGAAAGTTATTCAAATTACACAATGGGAATAAAACAACATTTAAAAGCCTGCCCATCTTAGGTGATTCTAATGATCATTTGGGAACATAACCATATGATTAGAAAACAAAGAAAAAGAAACCCTTTGTGTTGCTCAGAAATGCATGAAAATATTCCTGATGCACAAAACTATCCCATCCAAGTTGTTCTGACTGCTGGCCATTTTAGCTACATACATACATAAGGAAATGATGGACTGGCATTCACTTTCTTGATGTTTTCAGTGGAAATTTCTATAAAATACTTCATAGCATAAGAGACATTTATTGATTCTTTGCTCATCCAGCAAAGAACCTTTTACTGATTTATTTTCCTCAGTAAAAATCACAATCAAAAGATGATGGAAGAGACCTTAATCCCCTTGCTCTTTCATAGCACCCACCTATCTGACTGTTTCTAAAAGTTACAGACTATACAGTATAAGAGAAGTTGACTTAAGAAGTTAGGAGACTGCAACAGATATAAACCAAATGTTTCCCCAAGAATCGTAAAAAACTTCACAGACTTTGCTGAAAAAAAAAATGCAGTCCCTTACTGTAATGCCTGAAAAATTAAATAGCCAAGTAGTATCCTACTAAGCTGCAGGTCCATCTGTTACTACAGACTTATCTTTTGAAACATGCATGTATACCAGTCTGGCTGAGAATATGGCATTCAGGAAACAACAACTGAATGTTGTCAGCTCATAAAAGCACTTTGAAAACAGCTAACAAGTGCCAGAATGAAGATTAAATTCAGATAATTAAACAATATTAAAAGTTATGCAGAAAAATAAGTATGTGATCAGGTAACTCGCATCTCCTTCATTGAAGGAAGACTGACAAGGCTTATAGGCCTAAAATACTAAATGAGGATAAAACAAAATATTCAATATATTTGCTGTATTGTATAACTTGAAGGCATTACTCTACATAAATGGCAAAGTTACTGGACATACATTCATGGAACCCAATGGTGATCTGATGACACCATAGCCTCCATTTTACTGTCTGAAATTGAAGGGATAAAGAAGATTAAGGATAAAATTCACAATTCAAAATTGAGATTTCCAGATCTCGCTTTGTTAACAACTACATTAGCTGTTTATTAATCATACAGATTCAAATCCAATAACATGTGTTAGTGAGGTTGGACAAGTCAAACAATTTTGAACTAGCAGCAAAACCAGTTGTTCTTCCTTTAGAATGATATCCCAGTGCTTTAGGCACCTCCGCTCACATGCAATTTTTTTTTTTTTTTTTTTAATAAAATAAAATTGAAGAGAATCCCATACAAATATGCCAGGCCAGGTGGACAGTGATGACTATTTGGAATGCAACCCCAATGACCAGCTAACCATAGATGACACTGGCTTACAGTGTGAAAAATATCCTAAACATATGGAGTTTGGGGACAGGAAGGGAAGAGTTGGAGGTTTGGGGTTTGGTTGGTTGGGTTTTTTTGGTGTTTTTTTCTGTTTGGGGTGTTTTTTTGGGGTGTTAGGGAGGTTTGGTTGGTTGGGTTCCCCACACACACACCAGGAGCTTTGCGTATAGACTTCAGATACTAACACAGCTCTACCTGATGATCTGTGAAAGTTATTCTTTTAACAAGGAAGAAAATGTGGGGGTTTTATATGAAGGAGTTCTTCCAAAACAATTTGAAAATCCTAGTATTCACACACTTACAATACTTTATAAGCTTCACACAAGCACAGGAACACAAGTGTAGTCTGTATTAACCTCAACATTTTAACAAGTTTCACCTTTAACTATGTACTACAATACCAGATTGTTAAAATCTAGATTTATTTGTGTGTTTGCCTCTGTAACACACACACACACAAAAAAAAAAAGTAAAAAAACAGTGACAAACACTCTTGGTTTAACCTGTTGGTCACTGCATGATTTTTCCCTAAAAAAAATAGCTAGTCATAGCTAGCCATAACACAATACCCATACTAACAACATATATCAATATTAAATCAGTCACTGTGAATTTGTTTACAGTTTTTAAGTGAAATGCAGAAGACATGACAATTTTCTGAGATAAAACACACACTGCTTTCAACACCACTTTATATTACTGGCTGGGTAACCCCTGGAAGTTACTGAATTTTAATCAACACAGGAAAAAAATATTTAGAAAAAGGATCCCTTGCTTTAGAGGTTAAACCTCAGGTAACATTAATTTTGAAAACTATGTTTTAATATGTAACACACAAGAATATTTTGGTATAATTGCTAGAAAAGGTGGCTATATCTGAAACACTGGTGAAACTTACATAGTACTTAATTTTGATAACTAGGGAAGATCATTTTCATACAGATTGTACATCTTTCAGAATCAAGCACAACTACAATGTACTTTGGAGAAGTAGGCTGGAGAGTTTAATAATTTTTCAATTTATCCAAAGTAGCACTTTGCAAATTCTCATGAGCGCCACAGCCGCAGTCACAACAGAACAGTTTGAGATGAAGCCAGCCTTTTCCTTTGTAACAGTCGAGTTCAGCTTGCAACACTATCAAAAATAAAAGAACTGTAAGCTAATTGCTGGCAAGTATGACGCAAGCGGTTTCCTAGGTAACAGCCCAAGTTGCTGAAGTGCCTGATCCAGCATTTCCTCATCTGTTTGCACTCACACCAGCAGTCTGACAATGTAGTCACTGCATCCTGTTTCACTCAGCAGCCAGCGAAACACACTGAGCTTAACCCTTAACTAACATCTTTACAGCTAATCTATCGTACTTATAAATTAACTTTTACAGCAATGTTTTCTGCATGCATTTTTAATTCTCACGCCTTTGCACTAGCTGTCTACACTTTCTTTTTAATTAAGGAAAACATGAGAAAGAAAACACCATCTAAAAATAAAAGATGTTACATATTCTTTTATTTGCATTTGCATTACTGAAAGTTTCTGCTGCAACTCAAGTTTAAAAAAAATTAGTTACCTGTAGACTTTACATAAAATGTCAAATTATCTGTATCTCTCATTTTAACTTTATAGTTCCAGAATTTTCTGGATTTTATACTATACCCAAAGTAAATTAGATCCTCTAGATGTTTGTATCAAGCTACTTCTCGTTCACTTCAAATAGATGTGTATTCATAGCTATATAAGTAGGAAGCATGTTTTAAAAATGTATCACAAAACAGTTACCGTATACACCAAGGAAAACAAAAAACACATTTTGATCTAAAAAAAAAAAAATAAACATAGAGAGCATGTATCTCATCAGCAAGCTATCTTTCAGGGGAACTGCAGATTCTAGAGCAAGTAAAAAAATCAAACACATTAATAAAAAAAAGCAAATATTGGCCTTTTTGACAATATATTGCACAAAAAATAGTTAATTTTAGGGTTTACTTTTAAATACGAATTTTGTAATTTCAGGACATGAATAAACATAAACCAAACTATTTCCAGCACGAAGCTTTTATGTGCTGACATCAGTGCTTATCCAGTGTAAAACATAACTGGTTTTCTGTACCCTGGAATAGTTATGGGGCACAAAGAAAGCAAAAATGCAAGCTAAAAGTAATCATTTTTGGTTAAAAATTCTGGGCAATGCTTCACCAAGGCAAAATGCACATGAAATTTACCGCTGAAAAAATCCTCCCACTTCACTAACTGATCTACTCAGTGCAATTTTAAGTGGGAAATCCCCTAAAGCATTCTGAAATAGACAGATGTCAGCCAGCCAGAACAACCTGTCACAGCAGCTTCCTGACCACTAAAGAGAACTAGGTATCGAAAACATGAAGGTGCAGGGAGGAGGCAACATTAGGGACTTTTCACTATTTCTTTCAGAAAAGCTTATTCACTCAGGAGGCCAAGTTCATATCAAGTTAGAACCACTCTGAAAGGAGATCTAAAACAGTTCTGATTTTCCAGTAACTGGAAGTCTCATTCTTTCAAGTACATCATGGATTCTCCAGTTTCTTGGGAGGCCTTCTCGCTCAAATCTAGTATCATAACTTATCCATATTCCAATACACAAAATACGAAGTGTTAGGCCAAAAGCCCAGGTGTACAGACCAACAGGCAGCCTGAAATAAAACGCCAAGGAACAGAATGCAGGTACACACTGCCAACTATACTTATCTAGAAAATAAGAAACAAGAAAGGGCTACCATGTTTACACGGTATGATCAATGCTCTGGCTATGTCAGCAATTAACTATTTGTTAGCATCTCAGTGATGTTTTTCTCTAAATGCAGATGTTTCTGTCAGCAGGCTTTTCTACTCTATTAGTAGCTTTCCTCTGCATCACTCCTTAGCTTCCTCCCATACACCTGCATTCCTCTTCATTCTGATGCTGCAGCACCCAGTAGGAAGGAGGTAGGTAGGAAGGCAGAAGAAAAAAGAAAGAAAGGTTTTCCTCACCAATATACAATAGTCTTCAATTGAATGGAAAACCAGCTCAGGAAAAAATAAAGGACGTAGTCTGGTATGTGATTATGGAAATTCCAGAAAGCGATCAAGAAGTTTCAGGGATGAAGAGGCAATGACAGGCAGAAAACCTGTGATGACACGAGGCATTTTGAGGAACTCAAATATCCCTGTAGGGGAGGGAAGCAAACCAGCACAAACTAGTGAGACTATTGTTGCAAGGTTATGCTGGGATATCAAAGATTCCCACACTAACTCTATTCAACAATGGATCAGGGAACCCTGAGAAAAATCATGAGCAACATAACGGCTTTAGGTTATGGGATTCAAGGTTCAGACAGGTTCTCCAAAACTAAACCATAAAATGGTTGCTGAGGACATCTTTCATAAAATGAGTTTGTAGATGCTTGGATAAGAACCATGTAGAAGAATATCACATACAAGGTCTGTCAGAGGGCACTAAAAAATACTTTTATCTAAATAAGAAAATAGGCACCAAGTGACTCTAACATTTCGGTTATGTAATTGACATCTAACAAGACCATTTTGTATAGAAGGTTATCCTCTATAAGGCTTGGAAGTCTATTCAAATACTAAAAATTTAGTACTTTTACAATACTCAGAATGTTATCTGCCTTATAACAATCCACCTACTACAGAATCTGCCATTATGATATACAGTTTTTCCTCCAGCTCTGTCCCCTGCTACACTCTGACTGGGACATGAGAAGAAAAATACAGCTCTGTCTACCAAGCTAGAGAACCTCCCAAATGACACTCATGACAAGACAGATGCAGGGAACTCACTGTTCTATGACTGGCTTTTCTTGGCTTACCCCTCTTCCTGAAATCTGCAGGGGTACCACTGCAAAACAGCTCAAAAAGTGAAGCAGAGCTGATGGGAAGAAAAAGACAGACCTGGGACACAGCTGGGAATCTAACAGACATGCTGAGCCAAAGTATTACTCAGAAATTGGAAATAAAGTTCAAAATTTCCTTAAAAAAAAAAAAAAAGTTCTGCAAAAGTCCAGTTAAATTTGCTTGCCCTGTGGAGGCAAATAAAGCTCAAGACATCAGGACAGAAAAATATTCCTCTGCTCCTACTGGCCCAGTTACAACCCAAGCTGTAATCAGAATAAAATAACTTAATTAAATTTGTATTTGAATGTCAGTATTAGAAAGATCAGGCAAAGCTTTCTTACAGCCCTCAAACATTGCAGGAAGCTACATTGACAAACACAAATCCTCTAATTCTTTCCCTCCATTTTGAATGGAGGAGAAGGGAAGAGAGTGAGACGTTTAGTATTTATTTTTTGAGGCACGGTTCATTCCCTATTATCATTAATCAGCCAGCTACTCTTGCTGTAACTCCAGCACTTAAGCCTATGCTACTATTTGTCCCTCCTCACTTGCTTACAATAGGAGTTAGGCAAAACATAAACAAGGTGGCTAAAGGCTTAGTCTCCTTAAAAAAACAAACAAACAAACAAAAAACAACCAAACCCTAGAAAACCTTTTTCCCCCTCTATCCAGGAAATAAATAGAGGATTGTTTTCAGCTTTGAAACTACTGAAGACATACAGATTCTCTTTGGGCAGCAAAGAATAAATTCCTAACTACAAAAGCCTATGTATTAAGAGCTCAGATCATACAAAAAAATTTGCAATTATGCTTACAGAGAATAAAGCAGGCGAATAAGCACCTTGCATCTAACTTGCAGAAGTAAAAGAATAAAACAATAAAAGAACTTTGCAATATTGTATAGTATCAAAGTAAAGGATAAGGTCTATAGGAGTATGTAAAAAATAAATATACGCAACTTTTCATATTCAGTCTACTAATGTATAATTTTTTCAATAATGGAAATTTACATGGTACTCAAGTAAGGGATTCTAGAAATATTTTTATGCTGTAAATGCAAAGGAATATTTAATTCTTCTATTTTATAATTTATGTGTTACCAAATATTCTACACACTTTTCTTTAAACAGTAATTTGATTGCTAGATTTCTAAAAAAGTAAAATGTTTTCAGTCAGAACATTTTTTGTGTCTTTGCTGAAAGATACTTGTAATTTTGGACCAAATTATGTTACTGATCTTGTAACATGTATAAAGAGAAAGAACAGACTGGTAGGAAGAGGTGCTAAAATTTTTGTAAAAACAGCTAAGGACAGGAAAGAAAAAGAAAAATGACATTTCAAAAAAGAGAAGACAAGCAAGCAAGCAATTTACTATTGAATTACATTAATGTCCTGGGAAATTATTTTTCTTGTACTTTCAAGGCTCAAATAATTAAAAATAAAGATGTGCCTTCCAAAAGCACGTCGATCCTTTCCATCACCAGGCAAGTGAAAGGAACATAGCTTTAAGAATGTATTCATTTGAGATTGTTAACACTTGCTACTAGAGAGCTAAAGTTATAAATTACATTAAACCCTGTGAATTTTTAAACAAGTAAGGACTATAATCTCAATCCTTAAACACTGTCAAACACATGTTCTTTTCCACTTGAAAGCTTTAAGAGCTCTGCTGACTCTAGGGAGCTTCCTAATAGAGCAAGTGTTAAGGCAAATATAAAAGACTTACAAATCTTTAGCAATGAGATTTTAACAGTAACTAGTCTCATACAAGAAAAACGACATAAGACTAACTATATACCTTTATAGGCTCATTATTAAAGCTGTATTGACTTTTGCAGTTAATCCTGAAATGGTATGTCTTTTAATGAAAAACAGTTTAAATCTTTTCTAAAGTTGTCAGATACTTTCCTGAACAAGATATCAATTTTATGTTTACAGAAATAAAATCAGTTTCTAAATGAATTTGTCCTGAAATTTTATCCTTAACAATCTTAATAACAGGTTATGCAAATTTCATATGTGAGCACAGATGTCTTACTCAGTTTGACAATTGTTTGAAGCTTTGGGTCCTTTAACTAGTTTTGTTTTTTACTCTTCATAAAAAATTGTTAACGTTCACACATAGACGAGAGTACTATTTTCTTCTTCAGAACATTCTGCAGATGTCTCCAATATGATGGTCATTGTCTCACAGGGTTTGAAAACAGGCCACCGTTAAAAGCAATAGCCGGCATCTGCCTCTGCTCATCTACTCCTGTTTTCTTATTTTAATCTTGAAATTATAGAAAAGCACTTGCAAATCTACTCTTTTCAAGCTTCTTTAAAAATTCTTTGGCATCTAACAAACAGGCTGCCAGTTGTAAAAATAAATAAATTTATTTTTAATATGGCAATGACAAAAAAGACTGGTCATTAACATAAAAGCTGTTCCAAACTCTTCTTTATTAAGAAAGTCAGAAACTCCAAATAGAAGGAAAAATTAAATTTTCAATATTACCATAGGATGGAAACATTCTGTTATGTTGAATAAAAAGGAGCAAGAAACTATGATACAGATTCTAATTAATGATTTTCTAGAAGTACATAAAAATAAGTTGAGATACTTATAATCAAAATACTTTCAACTGTGCTTTGCCATAACAGTACAAAGCTGTTTACTTCATGGTAATCACTCAGTTTAACTTCAGACATACTACATTTCTTTAATCACTGGAAAGATCCTACATAACATTCCTCAGCTTTTTGCTATTAATAAAGACTAGAAGATGCCTAGTTACATATCTGTGTGCATAATCAATTGAAATTCTCTCGTTGCAAGTTTCATTTGAAATTTGCTTTGTAAGCATGCTTCAGCAATCCCCAGATAATATGCTGCCCCAAAAATGCAGTTAGTGGAAACAAGGACAGAAAGAGGACACATACAGAGTGGACAACACAAGCTTGCTTGTATTTTCTAGTTAAGATATGAAACATACTGCTCTATCCTATACTCACATGTTAGAAAGAAGCAAGCCCCTGTCATTAATGCATTTATTTACCCCAGTTTGTAAGCAGCAATACACAGTAGGTACATCTGTGTTTCAGTGCGCTTTTGTATTGACAATCTCAATGGAAACAGTATAACCCAGACCAACATTCATCTTTCCCTGAGCAAAATCAAGCCTGCTTCTCACCAGATCAGGCTAGTCAAGAGGAAAACTCTGCTAGCATGCCTTGACTTCTTCCAGTCTGAGCCAATTCCTTCAGGGCAGTGCCAGAGCAGATGGCATTTCACAGGCATAGCAGGATCTAAACTTTTTCAGTCTGCTAATCACATCTTCAGGTTTCCACACAAATTTCTCTCCCCTACTACCCACACATAAGACCATAACTGCTTGCAGCTACAAAAATGTGTTTTAAATTAACTGAAATTTAATTTCATATTAGGCAGTGAGGATAATTCTAATGGAGTGAGAACATGTAAGATACTATGGAATTGCAAGAGCGGGTATCAAAGATTGTGTGAACACATTTACACATTACACTGTCTAGGTGGCAAACCAAATGAAATGAAGACTAGTGTGGAAATTAATCAAGACAATAATCACTTAAGACTTCTCTCAAATACATGTCTTTCTTTTTAAAGTTAGCATAATTAAACTAAATGCATGACACTAAATTTTGTTACTACTAATGACGTCTAATAATCAACCCCTGCCTCAGAGAAAGCTCACAAAAAGTTTGTTCAGATCGATCCCTTCCAAAGCTACAAGCCAGGTAAGAGGCCATCCACTTCTGTAAAGGTCCCTTGGCCACCATACATCTCTCACATAGAAGATAATGAAATCTGAGGATTAGTCTTTATCAGTCATCAAATGATGAAAAATAGTACGTGTGTCAGCAATTTGTGTGAAAGGACAGAAACTGTTCTGGAAAGCCAAAAGTACTAGAAAAACTCACTGATGCCTATTCTTCAAAAAAACCTGTACTACTACTCCTATATTAGTAACTTAGAGTACCTAGAAATTTAGAATCCCTTTAAGAGAATCTACCAGACAGAAGGAACAAAACTACATTCCTGAAGTAAACAGGTATCACACAAAAGTGCTTAGGAGGAAAAAAAATTTAAAAATCCAGAAAACAAGTTATGATTGAATCTGAATATTAAACTGACTAAGAAAAGTAAAAAGACTCTAAATATAAATACAGACCTTTAATTTTAGGTCACATTGGAACAAAAATCATGCTAAATATGTGGACAGTGAGCCTAGTATAAGAATGCCTTATTTAGCCTTTAGTTTAGCTCCTATCCTGTTAAAAAAGTTTAAGCTAATCAGTAAGAAAATGTAACATGACCAATCATGAAGGTTAAAAGAGACAGTCTAATACCATAGTGCAGGGAGTCATAGTTAAGCTGTTATTTCAATAAAAGTGATAAAACTTCACTCTGCAAACCTTAAGTTTCACATACTTTCTGAAGAGTTTATTCGATATTATGAACTTTGCTGATAAACCATGAACTGATAATAGATATAAACAGGCAGGTATGGCACAGGCTTGCTGTATCACCATCTAACAGTTGTACAGTTCCTCTGGGGCGGGGGAGCAGCACTGGCTGTTTTGACCATACTGAAAGTACTCACCCCAAATTAAACCCAATGTATATTTCTCAGTTACTATAACCAGCATAGATATAGCTAAATCGATGTACCTATATTGCTACTTCATACCAAAAAGCCTGGAATGTTCTTCATAAAAGAGGGAGGATCTCTCAAAACCAAATCCAAAGCACCCAAATACAGCTTCACATGGTACATTTTCTATGGTACCTGGAATAGCTTAAAAATAGTAAATTATATAGAAAAAAGATCATTTTAACATTCCATAAAGCAAACATTTATCAAATGAACAACACATGGAACATTTGCTGCAAATATGCCTTTAACTTAGTGAAGGTATTTGGGTTTGCATAAAGGAACATTAAGGCTGGCAACTCAGTGCTGGATAACAAAACTTGTCAGCATTACCATTCAATTAGCCATTTAATTGGAAATAAGTTAGCTTTTTCCACACCTCCTGTACAATGTGAAGTTAGCACTGGTAGTCATGAATGTTTTGCATAGCAGCACTGGTTTTCATAAATATTGAACTATCAAACAGAGAAATACAAAAACATTACTTGGATATCCATGCCCTATTCTGTCCCTCTCCCAGTAAATTTGCACTTGTTTCAAAGAAACATGCTACATATAAAAGCTATCAAAAAAGTAGAGATGGCCAAACACTTCAAAACTTAGTCCTGGTCACTAGCTGCCTGTATTTTATATGAAATACATCCTTTCCCAAAGCTGTATAATCCATTTTCAAATGTAAAACTGCTCTGCAAACTGTAATTTTATTTCAGCAGTCATTTGTTGTTATGCTGTCTCTAGTTCCCAGAACACTTCATTTTGTCACACTCGCTAATAAAGCCATTCACTTAACTGGTCTTCCTTAAGGACAGATCTCTCTGATCTGTTTCTGTCACACTTCCCCATCCCAAATACCATCGTCTATCTGGTTACTTGTTACTCTGTGATCTCTAATTTATTAGTATCTGTGGTTCCTGTCTGTTTGAAAGGCTCTAGTACTCTTTTACTTCCACTTGATCCTTAAAGTTATCGATCCTTTTTATGCTTCACTAACACTCACTCATATATTACACAGTCTGCCCTGACCAATCCAAGTCCTCACTTTTACCTTAAATTTTCATTCCTGCTATTGAGTTGCAGAAAAGTCTCATTTTTTTCCATTAAAATTTATTCTGTTGTGTCATTCCACCTTGTTAAGTACTGTTTTCACCCACTGAAAAAGTCAGTGGAAATTCAACATTTCCTTTCGCTCTCTTTTACTCTCACTTTAAACTATACTTTCAGTGTTCTCTCTCCATATAGATTTATCCTGGAAAAATGGGCAAGATTCCAACAAAATATTCTATGCTTGTAGCCTCCTGTTGTCTGCCCTCCCTTCTCATTTGGCAGGCAGAAGTTTCTCATCTGTTTTCCTCCAGAAGTTTTTGCATCAATGATGGAACAGACTACATCTTCCAGTTTCCGTCCCGTAATCATTACCTTTGAACAAAAGTACAAGATTTACTTTTTTCCATCTTCAGCAACTAGTTTCTGAACACTAGACCTGATAGTTAGAGGGAGTTTTGACCAATAATTTGTTTGAATGATGGTAAGGCTACATGAACTTTTCATTTTTAGGTATCAGAAAACTAAAAAAGGAGCAAAAAAGCTTTTTTTTTTTAAAAAAAATAACTTTCCTATCAAATAAGGCCCAGACTTTAACAGAATTCTTGCACACCAGCTCTAGTATTCACTCATGACATGACACTGCAGACTTGCTCTGTGTTGGGCATATTCCATAGGGTCTCTTTACTTCCCACTCACCTTTTTTCATAAAACTTGCTGTAATTTGCTATCTTTGAAACCTCTAAGGTCATAGTATTCAATCAGTTCAGTTGGTTAACTATTAGGATGGTACTGTCAGGCATGTATGAGTACACATATATGTTGTGTCAAAAGATGAGTCTTTTCCTCAGGAAAAATATACCTGGCTCATTGTAATTCTCTTTCCTTTCATATTTAACCTTACAGAATATACTGTTCACGAACTGCAGTGTAGACGCTGTCCTCTTTGCCACTCTAGAGACTCTTCTGGGAACCTTTTGTTCCTCATCACTACAATTTTCTTTCATAAGTTTAAAATGTCTTCCTAGTCAAAGCTGAAAATTAATACTTTATCCAATTTATTCTGTTACTTTTCTTTGTCACAGTCAATCACACAGTTCTTGGAACCTTCTCTCCCAGCTTTCTCTATTTCTTTCCTACTGACACTCTGGTCACACCACCCTCACCTTCCTCCAAATGTCTCCAGCTTTTCCACAGCAGTTGTCTTTGATCTCCTTCCTTTCTCCTTTTACATTTTCTTTCTGGGAAACCACACCTGCAGAAACAGTCAACTCCCTTTGCTACAGTGATGACTTACAGATATGTTTCCCTGCTTTTAGCATACTTTTTCTGTCCAGAACATGAACTGCCACCAAGTTTTGGTTATCTAAAAAACAGCTTAAGGTAAACTTAGCTAACAGAGTTCTTAACTGCACTCAGTCTCCCTAATAGCATTCTTTGTCATTCTCTATGAACCACTGTATGGTCCTAATGGTCACTTTGCTAGAGGATACCATCTTAAAACTCTGACCTTTCTACAGGTCTCTATGGGCAGACCATGCTCAAATCATCCTTTCTTTGCAGTATAATATTTAAAGAATATAATTTCAGGATGAAAAAAAAAAAGGAGGTAAAAAAAAAAAAAAAAGGATGCAACTCTTGGTAAGAGTCTTCTCATTTCATGTTTCATCTAGCACAAAACATTTCGTCATGGTCAGAGAGCACCAGACAGAAACAATATAATCCTACTCATCGAAATATGGTTGCAAAAACAGTTTTCCAAGACTGCTGCTTTCACTATGTAATCCTTCTCTTTGTATTTTCCCCATGCTTAGCTGCATCTCATCGAAACTAATTACATTCACAGGTCAATACACCCACATTTCTACCTTGATTTTCCTCATAAGACAAACAATAAAAACCCAAGAGATATGAAGATTCTGTTAACAACAGAAACAAATGTTGACAAGCAGGTACTTGTGGTAAGAGTCATAGTAATCATTAGGGGAAAACTTAAAATTTCAAAGAGGTAGCTTGTCAAATACACAGGACGAAGAGTTACATTTTATGTTATTGGCTGCAATCAACAGGTAAAGGGTCGCATGTTTCTAGGCTGCAAAGAGTATCTGAATTTAACAATTTTAAGACACTGTAAAATACATATTAACAGCCAACTTCTGCACTAGAAAGTCTATACCTCAAGTACTTAAGGACCAAGTATAATTAGTTTCACAAATAGGTAACAGACACAGATATAAACTGTCTAAGCAAATAATGAACTGCATTAATTTCAAGTTACATAAATATTTTAGACTCCTGAAATCGAGTCCTGATCTTCCTAGGGTAAGGCATCAAAGGTACAAGATAGCTTCAACCAGAAACTGGGGAGGTGGCGGTCAATCCAACAACCTAACAACAAGACAATTATTCCTGTAACTAGCAGAGTGCAATATGAAAGCAGTCTTTATCCATGAAATATCCCAGCCTTCCTAGGTGTTCCAACCTAGTCAGGTAACTAGGAAAAGTATCAGCACTGTTTGCAGGCTGTTTTGGACACACATCCTGTATATTTAATTAGGAAGGCCTATTCTTTACTCAAGGAAAAATATGAATTTTGGAAATCACATATTCTTTCTGGATTCTGAAAAGTTCCTATGTATGAGTTTCTACACATGATTATTTGCTCTCATATACATATTCACCATCATGTTAAAGAAAAAAAATGTTTTACTACAGTATTTTTCAAGACAGAGTGTTTACAAGATCTGCAATACTGACAAGAACCTTTTAGCTTCCCAAATCTGATTCCACTTTCATGCAAAAAAAATAAATAAAATTAAGTGCTAACTATGCAACAGTAAATGAAGATAATCCCTTTCATACCAGCAGTGGTAGGTACAGCTAACAGATTAGCATCTGATTAGTACATGCAATAAAAACGTCATCTATACAAAATTTGTAATACCAATCTATACTGCAGTCTTACTGCTAATAAGCAATTTCTCTCGAGGTCCAAGATGAATATTGAAGTAAGAATACAAAAAGCCTGTTTACTGCTAAAAACATAGTAATTTCTGTGAGCAGGAGAAGCGTTAATACAGTAGAGTTCAGAAAAGACATTGCATTTTCATAATTTTTAACCTTAATTTTAGTCATATTGTTTCCTTCTATGTGTATTTATATATTTTGATAATGGCATTTAAGTACATTCGCATAAAAAATTAAAGATATAACCTATTCAAGACTCTTTCCTCCCACCTCAAACTACACTGTTAGCCATATGTACTGCAGAAAAGCCACACACAGCATGAATTTGTAGACTTCGGTGGCTAAAGTAAGCATGGATACTCATATAAAAGGTAAGAATAAAGGCAATTAATTTTATTAACCTTCCAGCATTATAGTTGCCATACCTGTTCAAGTACAGAAAGCAATAATCTAAATATTTGTCATAAGGATTGCTCAAATTAGAAAGCATTTACAGGGTCGTGGTCACAGGGCCTCTTTCCACTTCTGTCCCAGAAAACCCAGAAAACAGATAGCTCCATCCAATTCCAGTGTGCACACACTACTGGCTGGACATACCTGTTCCCTCCTCCACTCTCCATGCACACAGACCCCGTAGAATTGTTGGCTTGAGCTTATTAATGAAAAAAAACAGTCAACTCAATATAATTATTTTCTCGTGTATTTATCTACACATAGAGCCAGGCATAATTTCAAATCAAAAAGTAACTGAAAACTTGAGGTCAATACTAGCATTCACTATTTTCCTCAACGAGTAACTAAAATCTACACAAGAGGAAATTTTTCCACAAAGAGAACAATCAGCCATGGGAATATTCTCCCCAGGGAAGTGGTGGATTCCCCAGCACTGGACACTTAAGATTCAGCTGGACAGGGTGCTGGGCCATCTTCCCTAGACCATGCTTTTGCCCAGAAAGGTGGGACCAGATCATCCTTGAGGTCCTTTCCAGCCTAGGATTCTATGATTGGATACAACTGCCTTTTTTTGTTCTTATGTGCCCCTGCTTGCCGAGGCTTATACAAACCTCTACATGCAAGAGGTTCATAACAATCATACAAAATACATCTAATAGAATCATAATAGCAACTTAGCTCTCAATCATTGAAGTATTCCTGTCGTGGTGGACCTGCAGCATTTTCCTTGTACTCCACTGATCTTCCTAATAACGCCCATTAAACTCACTCTTAAAATATTGATATTGGAAAAGAATCATTGTAATGTTTTATAAAGATCCACAAATCATGCAATCAGTCCTTAAAGGAAATTCACATAATAAATGCTCTCTGAAAAGCATTAAGTGCATACATTCCTTCTGTTTCAAGGAAGCAATATAAAAACCTAGTAGTGTTTATTCAAATAAAGCCACACATTATGGGCTTACTTCTCCCCACCCCACCCCCCCAAACAATTGAAGTTTTATTTGCTCTCCAATGTCTGATCTCTCTCCAAGTCAGACAGATCAGAGGATTTAACCTGTGTTATCCTTACAAAATCACATATAAAATACTGCAGAGAACATATATCTATGAATCCTATTTAAACTGTGCTTAATAAAGCACAAATATTTATTGTAAAGCATAATACACTATTAGAAAAATAAAGAACTTCAGATCTCTTTGTTGCTTCTGTTCACTTCTAGTGATAAGAAAGATATCAAATTCTGGAAGTCTACCAAACAGTTACATTTTATTATGAACACCTATGATTTAAGTACTGCCAATAAATTCTACGTATTTAGTTATGGTTGACATTTATGATGTTACTTGAAGAATAATAAATGCCTTAACTTGAAATATGCGCATGCCTTTAGGAAGTGAGCCGAATATCAAAGGAAGCATTTAGTAACTTGCATAAGAACAAATATCTTCTATCATCTAGAAAGGTTAATGAAACCACATTTTCTGAGGTTTTTGTACTGCAGACAAACTTAACAGGAGATCATTTACTATCCAGAAGGGAACAGAGAAAGTAAATTATTATACAATATTCCCTACATATCTTAACTGCTAGTACAATATTTTAATGTTTCTTTCATAGTATGCACTAGATAATGTGAAACTTATTGAACAAGTTATTCCTGAAGCATGTTACAGCATAGTTGCATTTTAACCTTTTGTGCAAAAACAATTACCGCTGTATTATTCTATTGTGCAAATTCAGGGAAATAAAAAACTACTCCACCGTTTCAGATTCACCTCGTATTTCCTCAGACCTGTTTCACACTCAATCGCAAGAATTGCATTATGGAATACATATCAAAGCAAAATTAGAAAATTTCATTTAGTATCCATGAATTTCGACCACAATTGTAGCAGAAGGAGGATTCTGCAGCAACAGCCACTTTCCAGAAACTGTTCACTTGCACGTTTATTAAATACGCTCCCCTTATTCTCCCTCCTATAACGGGCTGATAATCCACTTGCAGCGGCCTCGGGCCAGTTCCACCGGCAACACAACTCGATGTTCCTGCTGTTCACGTGCAAGTTCCCAAATAAAAACAAACTCCCCCACACACTGGGGGGAATTTGCGCTACAAAAAACAAGGCTCATTGAAAAGTTTTCCGGGAGGTAGAAACCAACAGAGTTCCATTCAAGAAAACTGAGCGTTTCGGGCATCCCTCCAGGCTCTACTGAACAGCTCTCTCTTCAGTAAAAAGAGGTTTCTTAAATCCCATCAACCCAAACCTAATGTTAACTTACGTGGAGCTAGGAAGAAAGAGTCAGAGGGAGAAACAAGAGACAGTAATCTGCAAGGCAGAAGGACAGCTGCCATTCAAACAACGCCAACATTTGACAAATAATATCCCTCAAAACGTGATATTTCTTTAGCACTTGGCAATCATTTTGTCGATAGCGGGAAGAACCAGTAGTCCCCAGCAGCTAGAAAGCTGTGGTTTCTTTCTCTCGTCAAGTCTGCCAGAGGAGGCAGTTGGGTTTCGGAAAAAGAAACAATTAAAATAACAAGGTAGCTGATAGTTGAAGATGTTTGGTTTGGAGTTTTGTTTTAATCAATAAGAACTACTTTTTAATATTTAAGATCGCATGAAAAGCGAGAGAGCCTTTTGTCTTAAAGCAAATAATACATTATTATGATTTAGCTTCTATACAGACATAAAGGGTTATATAGATTCTGCAGAACCGAGCTAAGAAACCCGCTAAGGGACTAACATTTTCCTCCATTCCTCTAGCAGGAGTTTGACAGTTAGCAGACATCCAGCACAGACATACACAGCAGCTAGGAAAAGCGAGTGATGCTCATTCCTCAGAAAGTTTCTCCCTCCAGTTTCAGAGAAACCTACCTGTTCTCTGGAAATGCAAGGCAACGAGGGTCTCCTAAACATTTTGCAGCTGCCATGGTAGCTGGCCGAAGTTTCCCCTAAGGATACGCAGCTAGATCTCCTCCTGGGTCTGATCACAGGCACTTTTTCCTCCACGCTGGAAAACCGTGGGTGGTGATGATGCTGGTGGTGCGCTCCTCGGCTCTGAGCCGAGAAGATGCCGTGCTCCCCGCCACAGAGTGCCAGGAGGCAGCCTGCCACCCCGACCGAGCCGGCCAACAGCGGTCTGAGGGCTGGGGGGAGCGAGCGAAGGCTGGTGAGCGACACGAGCCACACCAGGCTGGAGAAGACCAAGACGAGGAGGCTCCGGCGCAACTTCAGGGGGCTCTGCAGCAGGGTCAGCGCCGCCACCGAGCCCAGCACTGTCAGGAGCCTGCCTAGGACCATCTGCGGCTCGGCGGGGGGTTGCGGCTCCTCTTCGTGCCCCTCCGCGGGCAGCAACCACTTCAGCGCCACGAAGTCCCCCGAGTAGCAGCACACGGGAAGCGCCAGCAGCCACCAGCGGGTCGTGCCGCCGCCGTGCTCCCCGCGCCTGCCGCCGGCCAGGTAGCAGGTGAGGAAGAAGAAGGCACAAGCGATGCTGAAGAGGGAGCTGAGGCAGCAGGACAGGCACAGCAAGGCGTGCAGCGGCCAGGGGCTCCGCCAGCCGCTCCCGTCCTGCTGGTCCCCGGCGCTGCCCTGGCCGTGAAAGGCC
>VXBL01003981.1:142447-157146 GCA_013400195.1 Aramus guarauna
ACGCGCTTCAGGAGCGGTTGCGCGCTAACTGCCACGCGCTAACGGCCGCACGGTAGCGGGGGCGGGCGGGGGGAGGGAGGCAGGCGCGCTCGCGCTCCACGCCCGCTGCGAGCCGCTGGCTCCATCCCGCCGCCCGCGCGGGCGCCCCGTGCCCGTCGGCTGCCTGCCCTGAGGTGACCGGCGGGGCTCCGCTCCCCGGCGTCCCCGTCCCTCCGGAGCGGCTCCCGCCGCAGCCAGCGGAGAAATCCCGCTGCGCCCGGGCCCCGGGAAACCGCGCTTTCCGTGTGTATTAAACAGATCTTTCTTTAAAAAAACCGTATATATCCCGCGCGACAGTCAGCCGCCCCCACCTCGGGCCGGGCTCCTGTGAGCCTGGGCGGCCGCGCACCGGCCTCGCCACCGCGCTCCAGCTGCGGGAAGGGACATCGGCTGACGCGATTTAGGGACGGAGAGGCGGAGATGGTTTAACTTGCTTTTTTCCCTTGTCTTTCTGTTTTGAGATAACACGGAAAAGTTGCTAGAACGGGCTTTAAAGCACACAAAGAGTATCCAAGTATTTTCCCTCTAAGGACCATCCCTTCCCCCACCCCCCTTTTTTTTTTAATAACGCCTGAAAAGTAAGTATGGATTAGAGTAATTGTCTACACTTTTTTTTTTCTTCAGCCTTTGTTATCTAAGTTACAGATTAGGCCGCATTGTTCGACCAGGTTTGATTATTTGCACAGCGAATCCCTTTGGAATGGATCAAAATAATCATTTTGGACCAGACTATTAAAAGTATTGACTGCTGTAAGTGAAAATAGGCAGCTAATGCGATTTTGAGTAATGCCGTTGCTCATTCATCCTGGTTGCTTCTGGAAGAGTAACTGCTTAGCGCTTTTGAAATCATAATTCCGTACATCTTTACCTCATTACTAAAGTAAATGTTCTCTGAACCATGTTTCCACATAATATTGTTCTCCTTTACTTAAAATGGTTTAGAAATCAGATCAGGTAACTTGGTGATTGCACTTTTTGCTTGCTTAGTGAAACAAAGAATTCTTGAAATGACTTGGTGCCATTGCATGTGATTTGCTGAATTTGAATAGCACTTGAGTAGCAGTTGCTTTGGGGAAGCTGTGGTGTACTAGGAAGTGCTGCTGCAGGATACTGGCCTAAAAGTTGACAATATGCAGAAATCATCCAGCGTGATTACTGACAGAAAATACGATATGCAGTGACAAACAAAGTAACTTTTGTACATAAGAAAATGGAAGTAAAGAATGATTTGCTTTTCAAAAGGTAGATCAAATTGGTGGAACTTAAAAACCTTCATACACCTTCCTCTGTTAGAAGTACTCTTACATGCTTTCAAAAAAAAAAGGAAAATTCTGTTGTGACTTGGTACACTTAGTACCAATATGATAGTACAGAATCCTTGTTTAAAAGATTTCAAAAGAGAAAATGTGACGTTCCTTTGGGGATTATAGTCATGCATTTACTTGTATTCATGTTATTGACATCAACTGGACCACAATCAAGCATATATGTAAATGTTTTCAAGGATGAGATGTATCTTGATAGTATGCATATCCTTTATTTTTCAAATCCATTGAATTCAGCTATAAATAAATGCATTTCAGAAATAATTAGATCATGTAGTCTTCATTAAAATACTATATTTGAGTTATATACATGTCTGTAGAGGTGGACACTAGAAAGTGCCTAAGGAAGACTACATGGGTAGGACATCATATGATCCCGTAACACCCTGAATGCAACCATCTGTGGCTTTAGAACTTGATGAATAAGAAGTGATGTCTTATTTTTAACAGTTCTCAGGAGATTTTTATTCCACAAATTTGCTTGATCATTTTATTTAAGTCCACATAGGCTTTTGACATCTGCAGTATACTACAGGAAGAGGTCCTTGCTCAGTGCAACTTGACTATATGTTGGGTGAAATGTTTGAGGTTGGTTTTTTTGGTTTTGTGGGGTTTTTTGTTGTTTTAGTTTCCAATCGGTCTTATGTGCTTTTCTTCTCGTTTTGATAGAAACAATGGACAGTCTCTCTCTAGTCACCTTCTCTCTTCAACTCATGATTTTGTACCTTTCCTCAGTCTTGTCTTTTCCAAGCTGAAGAGTTTTAGTCTTGATTTTTTCACGTTACTATTAATCTCTCTTTTTTTGTGTGTGTGTCTTTTGAACACTACTATGCTTTTGGAGATGAGGAGACCAGGAGTTACACACAGCATTCAAGATAAAAAGCAGTCAAAATAATGGTTTTCATGCCATTATACAGTTTTTCTTATACTTTCTGTCATTTATTTGTTTTGCTTTGTTAAGGAAGCAGAAAGCTGACAAACTGAGCATTGTTTAATGTTGTTCTGTTGAATGTTAAGCAAACATTGAAAACTCTTTTCATAGCATTAACTATAGAGATCCCGGGATATATTTTCCGAGTGTTAACTTCTACATCCACTAGATAGTTTTATAGGTAAGGATAGGATTTTCTTCTGTGTTTACATTATGGTTATCTACGTTCAACTTCACCTGCTTATACACTCAGGAATATTGTGAGGCTGGATACAGATTCCCTCAGCCAGTTTTATTTTTACTACCGTCAGTAACTTAGTATCAACAGCATACTTCATTACCCTACTGTTTATTTGGTTTTAGATCATTCGTCATGAAATAATTAGCTTTTATTTCAGTGGTGTGTCTGTGCAAAAACACCCTGAAGAACTGTATACACAATTCATTCCAAAATGTAATGGGAATGTAGTTGTTCTCTAGTAGCATCCCTTGTGCCTAACAATACTCTTCCTAGCATATTCCTTTGTAAAAGGGTATGCCTATGAATAGGTCCCTGTCCTGAGGAGTTTAAATCTAATGATGAACAATTTCAGTATAAGAAAAACTTAGTTTGAGTAGGATAGCATCTACCATAAGTTAGAAGAGCATTAATTAAATTTCTCCTTGTGACAGAATCATTTTAAGAATAAAGAAATACCTTTTCATCGTCTACTGGTAAGTCAATATTCCTTAAACAAATATAAAAAAATAGTGTTTTATTTAAATTGGAATGAAGAAATTAATTTCAGGGTAATGTAATATTTTTTTGTCATCTTCCAATTTCACTGACAAAAGAAAACAGGTTGTTTAGTGATTTTGGTTGATTCTTAAGGTTACCATATGGTACAATACCTGCATCCATTTAACAGTGGCTATTGATACTGTGGCCTTTCAGTTGCTATTTGGTAAGTTTCTAAATGAAAATTGGGCTGTAATATTTCAAAATACTAAGTTACTGTTTTCATTGTCTGTTCTGCATTCCAAAACAGAGTAACTAGAAAGAACAGAGTATAACCATGACTGTCTTCACTCAAGGCTGTAATCTTGGCATCTTCTTTGGCCTGTTTCTCTCCTTTGACCCACACATCCAGGACATGTCTAAATCTTAGCACGTCCACTCGAATATTTCTAAGTTTTAATCATTCCCTTCTGTTTGCACTGCCCATTGTTTTTGTCAATGTCCTGGCTATCATGTACCCTCTAATCTTGGTACTGCAGGGATCAGCTCTGTTCAAAATTGCTGTGGTTTTCACCTCTAAGTACCTTTGTTGTCTCCTCTTCGGTTACGTCAAATAATGAACATTTGATTCTTCCTTCCTAATTTAGTCCTGTGATTCTGATCGGTTTCTCACCATGTGGACAACTTTTGCATCTGTTTAATAACTTTGGACACAGTTGCCGAGCTCGTCACTCCAGAAAACCATTTTGTGCTTTCTCCTGTATCAGCACAGAAAGGTTAATCAAATTCCAGGCAGTCCTCTTTAGAGTTTCTCTTTGAGCCTTCCATGCTGTATTTATCAAAGTAATAATAATTAGCTCTAATTATTATTGTATGTTTGCTCTAATATTTGCTCTTTACATGGGGAAAGAGATTAATAGTATGGTGCCTAACTTGGAAACTTTCACAGAGTAGTATTTCAGGAAATTATGAGGCACATCAGTGCTTTCTAGGTTGTCTTTTTTGTGTATTTCTGTGACAAAATTGTCTGATACAGTTGGTAGCTTTCTCAAGGACTGAACTTCATCTTGGCCAAAATGCATCTGTTGTATTTGAGATTCGGTTTTAGTGATGGACTTAGATGTAATCAAGTTCTTTAAACAAAGTATACTTTGAAATTGGAAACAAAAGAGATTTAAACCAATTACATGGTTTAAATAGCTTGACTTTCTAATCATAATCTGAAATAATTTGCAGATAAATTCTTGTGTATAATTGAGGAATTGGTAAATTCATGCCTTGTTCAGGGAACAATATTCTACTACCTGACTACTGGTGTAGCGTAGAGTGTGTGTGGGGAAAAAAAAAGGTGGGAACAGAGGCCATATCTTGTGTTGGAGCTTACTGCTTTTCTTTCATTCATATCCATGAGGAAGTTGATGTCAGAATACCATGTTTTTCATTATTTCTTCTTTGAATACTACAGTTTGAGAAATTAGTTTGTAAATTAATATAAAGACAGTTAAGATGGTGCAGGCAGTAACCTGTGTGTACCTCAAACTTGTTACCAGTTTTACATCAGATGCTTAAATAAATAAATGGCATTATTACAGTCACATTATCAGTTAGCAAAAAAACCCAACAAACAAAAGAAATATTACACCTCCAGAAAACCCATGCAAGTGTGTTTCACTTAGGGAAATCAAAAGTCTTAACCAAACTTGCATGAATGTTTGGAGAAACACCAGCATATGTATTATCTTTCCAAGTTTGTATTGTGGCAAACACTGTGGCTGCTCTGTTTGGTAAACTGTAGAAACATGTGCCGCAGATAGCAATTAGCAATGCCTGGGTGATCTCAAATTTACCTGTGTGTAATGTGCTATTCCTTAAAAGCAGTACTGCTAAGATGTTTGTATGTGTGTCTTCAGCGCTGAAGGCCTAGAGAGACCTGCAGTAGTTCATAGGCAACCAGACATAATGGAAACAAGCAACTGAAGGATACCAAGATGGAGTTACTAAGGGAAGAAGAAAAATACAGGTAAAAGAGGCTTCTTATGGAAGTGTGTTCACTACTCATGATGTCATTATACTTGCAATAAGGTGTTGCTGATGTATTTGTCATGTTTAAGGGTGGGAAAGAGAGATCCAGTCGCATTCCACATTAAGCAAAGCAGTCAGTTTCAAAGATAAATCACCACATTATAATCATCATATAACAGCAAAGATAAAGTTACTGCAAATTACATCTTTTAGTTTAACTTGTCAAAAACAGGCATGTGGTAAAGAAAAGTGGTAAGGAGTAGTGGAAAAAAGTGGTTCCTTGTATGGTGTCTGTAGTGGATACAGCACTTGTCAGTTTAAAAAGTGTGGGTGATAGTACTAGAAGGATGGAGCTGCTACGATAGGCTGTTGTTAGATGAGATTTCCCATTTATGGTGAAGGAAGATAACAGTGCCATGAGAGATTCCAAGCTGTAGCTCAGCAGGGACAAACTTGAGGAACAAACAACAGAAATACTATATCAATGTAATTAAACGCTAACTCTTAAGAAGGACACAAACCTTTATCTGGTCTCTCAATTTATTTCTGGTGCCCATATTTTTGTTTTTATGAAGAGAAGCAGCAGCATGCTGGCTTCTGGTACTGTATCCAGATGCTTCTACTACTTATTTTTTAAATCTAAGCAATCAACCTCCTCATATTGTGAACAGCCTTGGACTCTTTGCAGATAGACCAACATCTGCATCTCCAGATAAGTATGTAATGATCACCTCTACAGCTGATATGTATTTGATCATACCCTAACTCTCACTTTAAAGATTAAGTTGTCAATAGACAATGATTTTTAATGTTTTGCAAGCAGAATCCATTGATGCTGATGTGATTTCAGTAGTCAGGCCATGTATAATCTGCATATTTTTTTCAAGTAACATTAATAGTCTAATTAATTAGACTAGTAAGTCCTTTTAGCTTTATGGAACTTTTTAGTGGAGTTGCATAACTTTTTAAAACATCACTTTTGTGCAATATATAATGTATAAATCTAAAAAAAAATTGAAAAGTGGTTTGGAAATTACCCATTTAAATAAATGAGGATGTCTTTGGCTGAATTTTTTCCCTGTGGTACCATGAATTTGGATGCTTATTTCCTAATTAAAATAAAGATAATGGACTATCAAGTTCAACCAATAGCTGTCAAAATTCTGACTTTAAGATATTAGAGAATGGTGTAATTTTATATGGTACGGATTTATTTACATGAGCTTATGTGGAGAATAGTGGAATAGTTTCATATTTTTTTTTTTTACAATAAAATGCAGGAATTTGTCAAATGTAAAATTTTGGCCAGATTTCACTTTTTCAAAGCTGATTATTCAAGTACAATTTGTCATCCTATGGTACCTGCAAACCTGAAGATTAATAATAAAACAGAAAATAGGTGACTTTCTTCATATGTAACATCTCTATAAAAAGTTTACTTTATGCTGAATCACATTTTATTATAAAATCTACACCTTCCATTGAAATAGCATTAAACTTAAGAATACATACTAATATTTCTATAGCAATTCAGTCCTTAACTTGCTAATTGAAATTTCTCTCTTGAAATTGAGGCATTTTATGGACTCTGCTCATTAATCGTCCTAAAGATTAAATCTAACTAGGGAGCTGGTTTGATTTTTCAGAGAAGTCTGACTTAACACAGGAGCATCAGATGCATAAATATATTCCGAAAAAGATCAAAATTAGTCCTTTTATTAGGGGGGGAGGCGGGGGGGGAAGTAAGCTGAATAATTCAGTTAGCTTCTCTCATTTCCATGTCTTTCAGATACCAAATTTATTGACCCTAAATTATTAAGACAGGTCCTTGTTAATTAACAGTCATTTAAATTCTGTTAAATTGCTAAAAGTACATTATATTGTCAGCAGGCATAAAACAACCCGGTAAAGAAATTGTGCTGAGTTATAGCTCTTCAGGGTCTGGCCTGTTTTCAGCACATGCTTCACTATAATCTGAACTATTTTATTTGGCTGTTTACTATGTGGAATATTAAGCATTCAAAGATTATCATAAACTATTATATTTCATTATCTTGACTTCTAAAATGTTTGGAGATAAATTTGGGTTTAGCATTCAAAGTAATGATGGTCTAATAAGATAGTCGTATGTAAGCAAATCTCCAGAACAAAACATGTTAATGTAACTTTTTTTTTTTTCCCCCACAAAAGGAGAAATATAACACCATCCTGTAAGTGTGACTTAGTAACTATTTCTTATGGAGATGCAACATGAGATTAAAAAATAGCAAAATTACGCAATTAGGCTAATTAGCTTATTAATGTGGAAGTATTTTGTACTTCTAACCACAGAAGGAATTCATCTGAGTAAAAAAGCAGACAGGAATAAATTGTGGTAGGAGACAGAAATTGTCTGGTTTTAAAATGATAAATTTATGTGGTTTATGTCTGTCGTCTAAAACCTAAGAATGGCACCAGCATTTCTTAGGTTAATTTTATTTTTATTAATTGTTGAAACCAAGTTGTTCATCATACATAACCTAAACCTTATATGTTGTCCAGGAAGTCATGACACATGGTGAAAAGTGTTCCAATTTCAAGCATCTTGTCTCAGTAATCTTTCCTATTTAAGTCTACTTATTTAGCTAAAAGTTACTTTACTTCCTCAGGTAATGCAACAGGACTGTTTAGCATTCATAATCAATACTGCATACAATTGCAGTAATTTATCAGCATGCTCTTAGCATCTTAGCTGAAGCTCCCACTCCCTTTCACCATTCACAGTTTACTGAAAGCAGTACCCATTGCATGCTTTGGGCTTAAGACAACTCAGTGCCTGAATTTACCACATCAGAAACTGCACACCAGCTAAAGACTTGAAATCCTTTTGTAACTCTGTTGGGTTTGCGGCTTTTGTCTCCTCTGTGTGGCATAATGATACTTCATGATTATTTACAAACATCGAGGGATTGTATTTAGTTGTCAAAGGCAAACAAATGTAGGTAAAACAGCATTTTCATGATTGAGTTACAGATAAGTGGTTTGATCATTTAACTCAGCTGGTTTTGTGCTTAAAACCAGTGCTTATTACCTTTATGCGTGATGTTACAGTAAGAGGAGGAAGAACAGTTGGATGTGAAAATGTATTTAAGTATTTCCAAGATGTTAATTTTTGTCGGGTGATATTCTTTATGAGTAAGAGTAAATAGGGGCTTTTAGAAAATATTGCTAACATGTCTGAATGGACTATGTAAGCAAAAATGAGGGTGTGCTATAGAAATTTTACAAATTCTGAATGTAGATAATGCAGGTGTATTAACTTCAGTTGATTAAATTTGATGTGCTTATTTATAGCTAAAATGTGTCCAGCATACTGGGGCACAAAGTAATGATGTAGAAGCAATCAGCCATGTGTACCTGTTGCATCTTTCTTGCAATGAAAGAGTAATTGATCTGCTAAACCAAAAGCAACAAATTTAGAAGGGTTCTTTTGTTGCTTTGGAGTTTTGTGTTTGAATTAACAACCTGGGAGGAAGGGGCCTTGCAAGAGTGAACTGGACACAGCAATAGGCTTTACCAGAGCTGATTAATGAAACCCAGAAGTTTACATTATGATATCTTTGCACTTATGCTCGGTTAGTAATAACCAGGTAGCAATGACTGATGCTTAATATAACAAACTCAAACACTGTATCAGTGAAGAACTATGTTTAAGTTTACATCATTAACTGATTTCTGATTTATCAAGTACTTGCAATATCATTTATACCATTCCATAATGATTCCGGTTGTGATTGTTTAAACTGTGAAAGAGTTTATGAAAGCATTGAAAAAAAGATCTTGATGTTTTTTCGAAACCTGAAAATGTGTCTAGTTGAGCCTTGATGGAATTTTAATTACATTTGGAAAAAATGTTATATCAATTGCAAGTTACATGAAATGCATGTGTCTTATTTTATTACAACTATTAGCATAACATTGACCATGAACTGAATTAGAAGATTTTATTTACTTAGCATTCAAATATTTATTTTCAAGAGGAATAGATATCACATAATAAATTTCACTGATACAGTCTTTACTAGCACTGATCTACAACAAACTGCCATGCTGTGTTTACTTGATTGCTTGTATTGCTATATTCAAAATGTCTTCTTTACTAGAATTATAATGTTTATTAAATGTGACTATTATGCCAATATATTGCTAGAGAAAAAAGCATAGTGAGCAAACAGTACAATCAGTAAATGAAGTGAACATGTGCCTCTATTACCCTTTATTATTGTTTACTTACTTGCTGATTTGTAAAATTTGCTGAATTGTAATCTGTTTCTCTGTGACTGCTGCTAATTACAAAGACTTTATAATTCATAGTAATTACTGCTTAGTACCAGTGTGTGCTTGGTAAATTGTTTGAAAGTTTGTGATTCCTTGCCACTTTGGTTTTTAGTACTTAATTATTGTAAGCCTTATTGCAATATAGTCATTTCTAGTACTTCATTACTGTAAGGCTTATTGCAATTTAGTAGTTTCCTCAGTGTAGGTCTCCTAGATGCATGAAACCTTTGGGATTTAAAACACCACACACTGTTTTCATTATCTGATACAGAAATATTACAAAAAAAAAAAAAAGCTATGTACCAGGGGTTAGCCAAATACCAAAGAAGCTGAGTGACATACTTTCAACTGAAGTTGCTTACATCATCTATTCAAATTGCTGCTGTTAATCCTGAGGCACTTTTATATAAAAAAAATGAACATCTGATGTCAGGTAGTATTGTTAAAGGTTGGATTTAAACAACATTTTATGTTCTTCAGTTTTGGCCTTGATTGTTTACTGTGAAATTACTTAAATAGCCCTATTCTTTAAAATATTACATACGTGGTATGTTTGCTTTCTTTAATGCTGAAAGTGAGGAATCTATCCTTTATGCATAAATTTAGTTTTGCTTTTATTTATTAACATGTCCCCTTCCCACGATTGATGCATTTTTCATGCAAGGTCTGGAAGGGGTGGAGGGAAGAAGGAAAACAGCATTCCAGTTTGAAGGAAATGTTTAAAGTTTCAATGCTTCCTAATATATTAGGGGGAAAAAGATAACTATTCCCCAGACTCAACTTATATCCTTTGTAGTTTAGGAATTGTTAAAATGTACATGGGGCAGTTATGGTGTTAACTGAAATCCTGGGGTGTATCCAAATTAGTTACCTCCTCAGCCAGGTCTCCTACACAAATAGGTCTGTACCAAATCTAATGGTGCAATTAACATATTGCTGAATAGAAAAACATTGAATTGCTGTAAAATATATTAACCTGGCGTGTAATTTAAAATAACTAAGGAATTTTCATGTTTTGAGTTGAGAGGCCCAATTCTTTACACTGCCCAGCAAAATAAAAGAGCCTTAGAGGGGATAGGCCGGAATGCTGCTTTAATATGTATTTTTTTTCTTTTACACTGAGGCTTGAGGCACTAATGATCTATAAACAGGATCATGCTTCTGAGAAGTCTAGCTAAAAGCCTTTGTTTTTATAGCAGATATGGGAATGTATTAACTTGGGGCATAAATGAAAAGCGTACATAATCATTTATTTTACTATATGTAAGGTAACAAGATTCTAGTGGCCAGAGCAGTATGCACTAGTACATTTGTTTTCTATTTGTGTTAATCTGAAACATATATAAACTATTTTTATAAATGGACATGACATTTTCTAGGATGTTTGTGAAGTCAGGTCGTGCTTTCCCAGTTACTTGGAAAGACAAAGTGACTTGCAGAAATTTAACTTAATTAGAATCAGGTACTTACCATGTATTGTTAACTACTTAATCTCTGAATGTGGTTCACAAATGCAAATGTAAAGTATTTAGACATGGAATGCAAAAATATGTTCCAAGAGTTGAAAACCATTCCTTCTGATAAGGAAAACATCTGCCATTTTTCTCCTCCTTCACTACCTATTTCCCCCCCTTTTCCCCTCTCCTTTTTCCTTTTTCCAGTATAGACAAACTATGGAACTCTCTAAGGGCTAGCTTCTTTAAAAAGCTTCCCTGATGATTAATAGTAAGCTAAACATGCTGTGTTTGAGTTAGGCAAGGATTCAATATTCTCTTCATCAGCTGATCTATGTTTATGTTCACACTGAGAGTGTATCTGTACCTAGCACTATATAGGTCAGATAATTTTATTGATAACAGCAGGAGCTATCAATGCCCTGGATAATGCCAATGTGACAATAAGCACAATCCTCTTTCTGCTCAATTTCTCTTAAATCCCTACTGAATCAAAATGATTCCCCATTTCATACAATACCTGTGGTGCATGGAAAGCTGACTCCCAACTTTGAAAGTTTTTCCTTTTTTTTTTTTCCACAGCTAAGATAGTTTTAGCTACTAACAGTATTTTTATTCTACTTTGTTTAGATTCTGCTTTGGGGTTTTGAGAGATGCATTTATTTTGGCAATTGTTTCTTAATCTCAGATAATCATTCTTATTGCTTTGATAGCCCATATTCCTGGGCAACTTTGTGTTTTTGCCCACTGAGATCATTAGCATTAACTTCAGGAGTATTTGTTCATTAGCTCTGTGGGTTCTTCACGACCAGGTGACATCAAAATAGCTTATTATCCCATCAACACAGCTAGAGAATTGCTTTTGAATATCCTGTTTCAGTCAGGCTGGTAAAGAGTTGTACTCCAGACAAAGACAAAACCCAGTACCTGGGACCCTTTGATTCCTGGGCGAGACCTTAGTAGCGGGTCGGCTCCATGACCATTGTGGCAATTGGAGAAGCTTGTCAGACCTGCAGCATCACACTACCTGTTTTCCAGAGAGCCCTAACACAGGCTACTGCCATATTATCATGTTACTAAGGAAAAGGTCTTGCCATGGTCTAGATCTTTACCTCCCCTCAGGACTTCGTAAGTATTTTCCAAGGCTATTTTTCTAAGAACTCCTGAGTTACTCGTGCTCCATAAAAGACTGGACTCTTCAGCCTCACTTCAGTTCCACATTTGGAACTACCTTTTGTGCTTCTCAAACTATATGCACAAGATCTTTGACCATCTGGTGACCTTTATCAGATTACCGCCCAAAGATTTTTGCCAGAAGTTTGACACTCCAATTATTGAGGGTCATATGTCATCTAGAACAATCCTGCAAGCCTCATTTGACGCAGCAGGGACAGCAGTCTGTGTTTTCACCTTCTCCTTATTTCTTAAGCAATTTTCTTGGCTTCTGTGTTTCCAGGGAGAATAAAACAATTATAAAGAAAGGGATTCTTTAGCATCCATTCCAAAGGAGCATTACGCACACAAAAGGAAGGGATATCAGCTAGAACACCGTACCAGAAGCAAGCAGAACTGGTAGGAAATAGCTTATTCTACTGGTTGTTCAGTGAAGTTTTGCCCTTTTATTGAAGTGTAGATGTTCTGTGGCTGAGTCAAAGCAACATTAGTATTAGAATGTCCTTCTATAATTACCCATTCTTCCAGGTCTTTGTAACATGCTTGCTTTCTTGTCTAGAAGTTGTCCTTGGGTGATGAGATCAGAAGGAGGTATGCTGCCCTCCTGAGCAGTATAGTATATCAGGTATCAGATGTTTCTGCTAGCAATCTCCCTGGGTTCTTGAAGGAGCTGGAAAACATAAAGTCATTTCAAGCATGCATATCTCAAGTAGGAAGTCCATGACAATGTGCTGGAGACTTTTATATGAGAATGTGGTTAACCAAGACCTATTCTTCCCATGGATATGAATAGGAAATGCCATCCTTTTTACTACAGTGTCTTCCAGACCCTTTTGTAAACAACTGTTAAAGGAGACAGATGCATTCATGTCAACCATGTGTGTGTTTTCTAATCTTCAGACTTGTCTTGAAAGATAAAATAGGATAATGAAGAAAAACTTCTTCACTTTGAGAGTGACAGAGTACTGGAACAAGCTGCCCAGAAAGGCTGTGGAGTCTCCTTCTCTGGAGATATTCAAAACCTGCCTGGACACGATCCTGTGCAGCCTGCTCTAGGTGATTCTGCTTTAGCAGGGAGGGTTGGACTAGATGATCTCCAGAGGTCCCTTCCAACCCCCACTGTTCTGTGATTCTGTGATAATGATGATTGTTCTTATAGCGAAGGATGAACATAAGGCAGATCTGACATAATTTCAACTTTTCTGTTGAACTTCTTTGTTCAATTTCATTATTGAAGTCCTTTTTTTAATGCCCAGAGAAATTTTCCCTTCAGAGAAATACTCTAATTAATAGAAGAACAAATAAGAGGCAATTTTATTTAGCCAAGTAGACATAATTTGTCATGTGATACACAGAAAAGCCAGGTTTCCTCTCCTTGGCCTCATTGTCTGGAATTCTGCTTTACTTTCTGGATGGTGCTGGGTTCCTCTATCAGCTCAACCTATTTGACAGCTGTTTCAGCATTGAGCTTCCAGGCTGGTGGCTTTTGTGTTTTTGTTGACACAATAGTAATTGGATCTTGAAGGGTTTGTTAATATTTTTTTTCTCTTTTATGTACTAGTTTTCAAGTAGGATCTGAATATCATAATTGTTTCCTCAGTTTCTGAAGACTTTTTGAGTGGTCAGAAATGGTACTTGAACTTTAAAGTGCTTGTGAATGTTCATCATGTGTCCTTCGTAACACGCTAATCTTGTAAAGAGGTATGCATTAAGAAAGAAAAAGCATGGAAGAACAACACATGCAAAGCTAGATATCTATTAAAACTTCATTAAAATTACTTCATTAAAAGACCTTAAAGTGGTGATATGCATATGTGCAGCAGTGTAACTTAAGAAATGGCATTTCCTGAGCTGAGAAACTTTCTATGAAATTCACATTCACTTAAGTTTGTAGAAGTGATGATATAGAGTTCATGCAAGGCTAGAAACCAGAGAAAGTTGGTGAGTTTGATACCAATGCTCAAAAGTCTCCTAAAGGAGAGGTAAACCATTCCTAAGCAATGAAGTACTGCTATCATTTTACTTCTGTGCTGTGGTTGCACAACACTGTATTATTAAAAACTTTTGGAAAGATACTAATGTGCATAATGGAGTTGTTATTCTGCCAATTCCTTATATATTTTTGGTTTTCTTTACTGCTTTGTGGCTAATCAGATTTGGGCCAAAAGCCGAAAGACAATTCACAAATATGTTGCTGCAGGCTGATACGCAGTATCTAGATGAATCCTTTAAATTCACAAGGCAAATGCTATGACATGAAATTTGGAGATACGCACACCACCAGTTTTCACTAAAAGCAGAAACGAACTGCATTTTTGTCCTGGTTTCGCCTGAGATAATTTTCTTCCTAATAGCTGATATAGTGCTGTTTTGGATTCAGTATGAGGATAATGTTGATAACACACTGATGTTTTACTTCTTGCTAAGTTGTGCTTACACTAAGTCAAGGACTTTTCAGCTTCTTATGCCCTGCCAGTGAGGAGGCTGGAGGTGCACAAGAAGCTGGGAGGGGACACAGCCAGGACAGCTGACCCAAACTGACCAAAGGGATATTCCATATCATACGATGTCATTGGACAGCAGGTGGTGAGCAATTTCATTGTGCATCACCTGTTTTGTATATTATTATTTTCTCTTCCTTTGCTGTCCTATTAAACTGTCTTTATCTCAACCCATGAATTTAACTTTTTTTTTTTCCCCTCGATTCTCCCCCCCCCCCC